>LKNJ01001639.1:0-84408 GCA_002120245.1 Maccullochella peelii
GGCAACTTTGTATTACATTACTTTTATCTGAGGAAGGTTAGTCGAGCATGCCGCTTATTTTCAGGCCACTTTACAGCCACAGAGTGTGTGTTACTGTGTGCTACTGTGAGTCCACCAGGGCAGCGGGGAGTTAAATGCTGCGCCCAAGGGCATCACAAAGCCGGTTGTTCAGAGAGGTGGAGGCAAGTTCATTTCATTTTCCCACATTGATCTCGCCATAGTATCTGGGAACTCAAAGTGGAGCCGCAACAGTTACGACATGTTCAAGATCAGATTGTTCAGATTGTTGGTGGCCAAAGAATGAGTGTAACTAGTCAGACTGGCATTTATCACTTCACAGATTCTCCTCCTAAAATCAGATTAGATGGATGGATGAAATGTTAGTCCAAGTAAAATCTTTGCTAACTGTAAGATAGATAACCACTAATTAGTTGTGTAGTTAGACTTTCTAAAAGGCTAGAAGGGGAATATTAAAAGAAAGTGAGCACAGGTTGTTTTTTGTGTCCAGTTGACAGCGTTGTGTCCGATGTGACATTTAAAGCTGAAATATGGGGCCTCTTACTTTCACTTGCTGTGAGCGCGTGCACAATTCATGCTCTCATAAACCGATGACTGTATTCTATCTGCAGATTTGGCATTACATCAGAGGGGGGACGAGATGAGTTGGTGTGTGTGTGTGTGTGTGTGTGTGTGTGTGTGTGTGTGTATGCAGTGCACTCATCAGAAAATTAACTGCTGCCCCCGGGGGAGCCTGTGTCTCTCTGGGTCTCAAATGGAAATGATTATCTCCTCATAAATGATCTCTCCTGCCCTCCCTCTACACACACACACACACACACACACACACATTTATTAGTCTTGCACATATTGTATTTTTCAGTGTCTCTCTAATTTTATAAATGTTTTATCTCTGTGCCTCTACCTTAATTTCACTCCGTGTCAAAATAAAACTAGTCAGAGGAAGCCTCAGCTATCACGGATATATTTTCCAAAATGCAAAGCTGCTGCAGCCTCTGTCACTACTCTTCTTCAGGGTTCAGCTTTCAAGGAAAATAGCACGTGTATGCCATGTTGTTGGTCCTGGATGATGGACCTTCCCACCAGCACAGAACAGAGAGAGTAATAGTTTGGGCTGAAAATAAAAAATAAATGTAAAATTAATCGTCTAATGGCAGAAATCCTGCAGCCAGATTACACCCAACCTTTAATCTTCTGATCTTTGGGCCAACAGACATCTGTCTCCAACTATTATTTTCATTATCAATGAATCTATTGAATGGAGCCTGGCTGCAGTTCAGGCAGGCATGGGAGTCCTTTCTTGGTCACATAGTCCGTACACCGTCCAGTCATGTATATCCACTTGCTATGCGACACTAGGCGTCCATATACAGTAAGCATTTGGTGCTCATTCAATCTGCATGTACCAAGCTCTGCTACACCACTGGCTGCTGTCAGTCATTTAACTCCCTCCACCACCCTGTTCAGTTTATGCGACTGGTTCTTTAAATATGGCCTTGTTTATTAAATGTTGTGAATCTCAGGGAGAGTCTGCGTCAAGCATCACATTATTGCAATAAAAGAAAGAAAAAAAAACCTGACTGAATTATTTGGAGTTTTCACAATTAAGTAAATGTCCTAAAATAGTGAAAAATGCACATCACAGTTTCCCAAAGTTCAAGGTGATGGCTTCAGATTGATTGTTTTCAGTTGAAAAACTCAAAGATATTCCGTTTACATCATATAAAACAAAGAAAAGAAGCAAAACATCACATTTAATAAGCTGGAGCCTGCAGATGTTTGGCCTTTTTGCCTGAAAAATGAATGAATTGATCTAAAATCATTTTAGATTCATTTTCTGTCAGCTGACTAATGGATTAAATGACTAATTGTTGCAGCAGTAATCCATTCGCTACCTTTTGAGATATTTTGCTCATAAACACACGAGTGAGAATAAACTTAGTTCTCTGTTACTAACTCCGCTAGTCAAGTAATTGATGAGTTTATCGACAGAAAAATTCAGATAATCGCCAAAAACGTAGGGGTTCCATCTTCTCAAATGTCAAGATTTGCTGGTTTTCGTAGTCTTAATAAACTGAATACCTTTGTGACGTAGTTGGACAAAACAAAAAGCCACTTGTATATCAACTTGGCTTTGGAAACTTCCTGATTCTGACATTTTATAGACCAAATAATGAATCTATTAATTAAGAAAATGATCGTCACATCAATAAATAATAAAAATAATCTGTTGTTGTAGTCCTAGTAATTATATAAATGTCTGAAATACTTCAGAATCTTTGACAAAGCGAATACTTTAGTGGCTGACATTTCTTAAGCACACTACATAACAAGCTTCTGTGCCGTCACAAATAATGATACTTAAAACGGGGTTGGGCTGAAGTTAGCTGGAAAATAAAAAAATAAAAAAATAAATAAAGTTGATAAACTAGGAACTAGAGCCGATAGGAGGAGTTCACACAGCCCCTCCCATACTATTTTTATAGTTCCGGCATGTTGTTTATGCTCCTCTCTGTATATTAATAGGTCTCTGATATTACTCCAAGTGGATGTTTGGAAAGTTCTGCTGCAACAGGATCTCTGTAGCATGTCTGTATACAACATGAGCCACCAGGAAATTCTTTTAACAAGGGACTCTCCGCCTTCATAAGAAAATACACAATGGAAAAATAGCTTAATAAAACACACTATATTAATATTCAAAGTTTGAAAAAACACAGAATGGGGCTGTAAGGGATGATGACTTTATAAATTTATCTTTTTCAATTAACCAATTCATTGTTTAGTCTAAAAAATGTCAGAAAACAGTGAAAAATGCCAATCATAATTTCCCAGATTGGGATTGTTTTGTCCGATGCACAGTCCAAAACACAAAGATATTCAATTTACAAAATATAAAAACAGAGAAAATTAGGAAATCATCACATTTAAGTAGCTAAAAATCAGTGAATAGCCATCATTTTTACTGAATAAATTACTTGTTGGCATTGCAAACTTGTTAGCAAAAGGTTAGTATCCATTTGGCATCTTGTGTCTAACCACTCCATAAATTCCAATATTCGCTCTCTTTTAGTCCCTTTTTGGTCTCCACCAACTCCTGAGAGAAATAGCCGGCTCTTCAGCCGCTAAATGCTCCACTGTGATCACCAGCTATAGCTTCTAACCATGTCCATCTACTGCCTGTTGATAAACTAATCAGTCGATTGACTCTACACTCGTATAGATATAGAGGTAGAGCTACGTCATCACGTAACTGAAGCTCCGTACATAGTCCATATTAGGATAACTGAGCCATCTCCATGACAACTGGGCAACTCCATCCACAGATAAAGACCACAGGATGAGATGGTTGAACGTGGACCTTGAGTTTTTTGTTATTCTCAATGCATAGAATATGTTTTTTTTGTTTCACACAGTTAGTATTGCTTGAATTATTGCATGGAAATGGGAAGTTATGTAAATTGCTTGAGCTCTCAGTAGTTAAATCAATCCTATAGACTTTAACAAAGCGTTGTGGGAGCACTCGGTACATAATCACCACTTCGACTGAATATTGATGAGAGTGGTCAATGTAACTCTCCCATTGTACTTAATCTACTCTCTCTCCCTTACATACATACACACACCCTCTCCTCCACACACACAGCTTCCTGATGCTGTAACATTTTAAATCGGCCTAACTCCCTCCATCATTCTTTATCTCTTCCTCTCTCTGAGTCGGTGTGCTGTAGAGCGTGTAATAACTGTTAAACTGCACAGGAGGCAGCGTCTGTCACCGTTGGGAAAAGAAATGGAGAGAAAAAGACAGATTTGCATGAAGAGCAAGAAGGGAGGTAGACTGAAAACCAGGGACGAGAGCGTGTTGTTAGCGGAGAAAAGGAGAAAAAAATAAAAGAAAGTGAAAAAGCACGCCTTGCTTCTCGTTTGCCTCTACTCTACTTCCACATTTCAGCTGTCAGACAACAGTTGCTCAGTTCATCTGTTGCACCGAACAGGTTCCATGTCTCAGATATCAGGCTGCGTTGCGTAATTGCTCTGCAGCTAAATTAATCCAAGCTTGTTTTATGCACATTTATAATCATGCAGAGCGATGGCATTTAAGTCATCCACTGTTAGCAGGCCGCCTCATTCCAAACTGTCACTGTTTCTGTCAATCCTTCCCATCACCCCCCCCCCTTTCTTTTTTCTCCATCTCTTCATCCTTTGATGCAACGCAATGTCACCACATGCAGCAACTCTGAACTCTCTTGGGCTTCAGGTCTGGTGATGTTTCACCGAAGACCCGGAGCGGGATTGGCTGCTGCTGGATGATGATGCTCAAATGTTTGACTCAAGCTGATGTTTTCGTGCTGATTAACATAGAAAGTTGAGGTCGTGGTTATATGGTGTACACTGCACCCTACACCAATAGTATAATAAAGCCAAACATTAATCATTCAAGAAGTATATTTTTATTATGAGATGGTCCAGCACTGCAGGAGGAAAAAGCTTTTTCTTTAACTTGTGCCAGCAGACTCTGCTGCCTGCAAAGTTTGAGATATCAGAGCTTGTATTCCTGCCATCAGACAAGAGACATTTGTTGCAATTTATTTTTAGAAAAAATAAGAAAAACAACTCTGGACTAGAAAATTGCAATTAAGAAACTAACATGCACAGAAATGAAAGGGCTTGAACTTCAAATTGCACCCATATTCTTCTTTAAAATCAACCACTAGATTGTTGTTCGCAGAGCTGAGATGACAAGCTGCTGCCAGAAAGGGAAACTTTCTCTCCTTCTATCTCCATCTGCCCTCTTCCTCTTTATTTTAATCTCTTTTTCACAGCTCTGCACTCTTCCCAGTCTCTCTCCATCCATCTTTTATCACGCTGCTGACTTTTTGTTCACGTCTCTCTCTGGATTTCTGCTAGTCATCATCGCTTCTCGTTCTCTGTCTCACTGCGGGTCTTTGTCTCACTTCTGCCGCCCTCTTTCTCGTCACCCCAACAGCAAGTGAAAAGGAAAAATTTTGACTTGCACACTGTTCACTTGTCCTGCTGGCAGACTCCTTGCATTCATTTGCTCTCTCTCTGTTTCTCTCTGCTGCCACCAGTATTTGCAGCTCTGAACAAAAGAGGCGCGCCCAGACACTCAGAAACACACACCCAGACACATAAACAGTGTGCTAAAGTAGGGCACTGAGCATTAAGGTCACCTACATTGAGGATGTAGGCTGAAGCCTAAAATGCTGAAAGGTTAAACCTGTGGCATTCAGGAAGACAAATGTGTGGATGCTTCAATATGTGAAGGCGTTGATGTCGAGGTGTTAAAGGCTGCACAACGAGTAATGAGGTTTGACACCCAGCCCTAGTTTTTTTTGTTTTTTTTTAAAAAAGCAATCTTGAGGAAAAAACAAATAAAAGTTGTCTGAAATTCAGGTTGTTTTTTGCATTTCCCATCGAAAGTCACTTGATATTTACGGTTTTAACTTGACAATAGTGAAATGTGGAAGCATGCAATCATTTAAGTCACCCAAATTTATCACACACACAGAGTTTAGAGAGACCCAGGTGTTGAGGACATAAACACTCTCAAGACCAAATCTGTTCCCTGTTCCGACGCAAATCACATTAGACTGCAGTGCTTCACTGTTGTCACACCTGGGTACCACTCTGTCAGTTTTACATGCACAGCGCCGTGATGTGCAGCTCTGCTGAGGCGGGATTTTCTTTTTACAATTCAGCACTGTGATATATGGGTGGTATACACATGGACAGAGCTAACAGGAAGTCCATCTTTTCACTGCATGCTTGCTGAAACACTATCGCACCTGTGCTCAGTCACAAATGCAAGATACTTGGAGAGTCATACTCAGTTACAGGGAACGTCCTGTGACAGATTGAGATTTATATAACCCAAATTAAATATGCGTTTCCTGTGTTTTGCCTCGTCTTAATGCCAAACATCTGACAGATTTACAGGATCGCAGCAAAGAAGAGAACGAATCAACCAACACTGACATAACTGGGCAGGATTAAACTTGTTTGGGTTTTTTTTTGGCTTCATTGTCTTCATTGTGCAACAGTAAATGACAAGAAACACTGTGGTAAAAATGGTTCCCGAGTCCAGTTCCTGGGCCTCTGACATTCCTGGAACTGTTTGGTAGAAAATGTTCACACCCCCAAAAAAAAGCACCTGGCACCAGTTTCTTACCAAGTTTAGGTGCAAAGAGTTTTAGCTCAAGATGTCCTAAGCTGTTTGATGCTGGAGTCAAATGTTTAATTCAAGTAATAGTTTGATGTTGAGATGAGATCAGTACCACTTTATTATCTTACTAGCTTAGCTTAGCATAAAGCCTGGAAGCAGGGGAAAACAGCTAAACAGCAAAATCCGCCTATCAGCCCCTCTCGCTCACTCTTCAACACATTATGTTTATTGTTTAACTGGTGCATAAACCGAAGTGTAAAGATTGTTGATTCTACAAGTTGTAGTTTTATGGGGGACTATTTCTTGGCCGGGTGCAGTGACTTTCTGGAGTCTCGTCGTCACTGTGACTTTTTAAACTGAGATTTCTTTGTACAGCCCTTCTGCAAACAACGCAACAAATGAGTTGAGTGAAAATGACGCCCCCCCCCACACCTCATTATATGGCCTCCCCCAAAAAGCTCATTAATCAAATATGTTATCCAGGACAGCCAGGCAGGTAGCAAGCAAACAAAGATTAAATCAGTGATAAAAAAATAAATAAAGGAGCATAAACAATATACAAATAGAAAGCTACGCTGCTGCTCTGTCTATCACACTTCGGTTAACTCTCTTCATGTTTGCAGCCTCAACATGCAGCTAAAAAGACATTTCAACATTTTCACGTTTTGAAATAAACTCCTAAAATTGGAAGTAAGCAACTGTAATATCTGTAGTTAAGTGTAACTAACTGCAAAACTGCATCTACTCTGTTTACATGCAAGACACTTTTTGTCTGCAGGTTAATATGTCTACATATCCCATAATTTGTTTATATCCTCATACATATTATTGCTTTTATTGTTGCATATTGATTCCATGCTTGAATTCTTATTCAGTTGTACTGCTGCAATAACCTCATTTCCACATGAAGATCAATAAGGATTCATCTTCTCTTATAAAATAGAACTGATCAATACATGTTTCAGGGTGGTGCTGCCTGTATGTGACTGCCAGAGGCTTTAAAACAGAGGTGGTACAAGTTTTAACGAGTATTAACTTGCTTAAGTGTTTGGAGGCAGATTCAATTTGTGGTTCTGCCTGTCAACAAGAATCAAACCTGACTTTATCTCAGGGAGTAGTGGCTTATAAACACACTGCAGCTCACATCAACAACTGTAAGAACACCCACTGTCCTGCGTTCAGTTTGAACATCAGGGTTTTTTTGTAGGGTGCGGGAGGTCTGTTGCTAGGTCTGCTGGACAAAACACAGTCCGAGAGCAGAAAAAGAGAGAGAGAAAAATGCCTGGAGAGAAAAGAGGCACAACAGCAGCCACCATGGAGACCCAGAGAGGAGCAAAAGCTCCCCTCGTCTCCTCTGAGCCAAGCCTTTGCTCACTCTCCCCCCTTCAAATCTCCCCTGCTGCTTCCCACGGCGTTGGATGTGCGTACGTGGATCACCTTGGCGCTGCAAAAAGACACACACACAAATGAAAGAGCAGCTGAGAAAAGCCTGTTTTCTCTCTTCGTCTCTCAGCAGATCACTTCTGCCTCTTGTCCCCTCAAATCCTCTGTCGTCCATCACTCAGCGGCTCAGCTCAGGTCTTTCTTTCATTTTCAGGCCGCCTTTTATCCCTTCCATCGTGATCTCACCTTCACGGAGACACCCAGTCTCTCTTGTCTGTCTTGAAAGGTGAGCGTACTCTTTGACGAAGGCCTGAGCCATCCCAAATGTTGAATGTTGTAAAGGAACAGATGTCTTAAATGGTACATAATAAATGCTATTTGGGCTTTGTTGAAAAGGGAAAAAAATGTCTTGTACGAATGTTCGTAGGCTATACGGGTTTACCAGTAGCGCACCACTCAGGACTGCTCATCTCACAGCAACACAAAGTCAACCACTGCCATGGGAAGCAAGCACCCACAGGCCTGAAGCTTTTTTTTTTGGGACAAATATGTCCAAAAATGGGTTTATTCTGTTTTACGTCATTGTAAATTCTAGTATCTTCTCCATCTTCTTCAAAACGGAGAGTTTTGGACTGTTGCTGTGACAAAAACAAGCAGTTTGAAGACATCTTTCGCTCAAGGGACTTGTGGAGGCCATTTTGCAATATTTTTAACCTTTTAAAGACAACTGAAAAGTCATACAATAATCAAACCTAGTGAGGTTAGTCATTTTCTGTAATATTATTCAATAATGGCATTCATTTCTGACATAATTTAATGCCGACCATGTGCAGTACAAACATGAACTTCCAAGAAGACAGAAGAACAAAACGGTCTGGATGATCCTGAACAAGCATGTGTTTCTCATTTCCTGCCCTGTTCTCTCCATTTGTCAATGAAATTCAAGTTCTCTTTCCTTCAGCAACGTTGGCCCCCTTAACGTCTAACGGCAGCCGTCAGACAGGCATTCAGTGAAACCACGAATTACCTGGACCAATTATGTAAATGTGCCAAAGACCTCGGCTCATTTTTGTTCAGGTCAGATCTGTGAGAGTTTATTCAGCAACATGTACAACAACAAAACAAAAAAACGAGCACATGATCACAGACACACAAAGACCCATGCAATCACACACACATACACTAATTGACCTTGAAGCTAGGGTAATCGTATACATTGGAGCCATTGGCTAAGAGCTGATAGAGATAAATGGCTCCTCGGTGATGGTGGGCTGATTGCAGCTGCAGCCAAACATAAAACAGCTTAAGGCAGCAACTCCCTAAAAATGGATTTTAAAAATACATAGTATACCTGCATGACATACACGTGGTAAAGTGCCATTTCCAGTTGTTTCTTATATGTATATTTAGAGCATAAAGTTACATTTAGCAAACATTATTTGTACTTTCTTAGCCTTACTTACCCAAGAAAGGTTTCTGTGACACATATATTATCAGTGGCTCGATTCCTAAATCTTGTACTTCCGGGGGTTTGGTGCCTTGCTCATTTGTCCCACTAACAGTCCAAAACCCAAACTGTAATAAATATACGATATGCTACATGGCCAAAAGTGTGTGGACAGCCAGACATCATACCCATGTGTGATTCCCATTGAACTATGGGCCTTAACATGCTGCTATAGTGGAAAGCCTTCTTGGGAAGATTTTGGAGCCTGGCTGCAGGGAGACTTTCTCCCATTCAGCCAGAGGAGCATCAGCGAGGTCGGCCACTGATGTCTGGTGATAAAGCCCGAGTCACAGTTGGTGTTCCAGTTAAACTGAAAGATGCTGGATGTGGTTGAGGTCAGGGCTCTGTGCAAAATATCATTATATGCTGCAGCATTAAGATTTTCCTTAACGGGAACTATGGGGTTTAGTATACATTTTGAAAAACATCCTCAGAACAAAAAAGACTGGGGTGTCCACATACTTTTGGCCATATAGTGTATACATTTTAGAAACAAGAACTATATAATATTTGGCACTTTTGCTTGAAAAATAGCTTTAAAAAACACACATCACGAGCCTTCCTCTTCTTCTTCTGCGACGCTCAGCCCACAATAACTCACAAAACTGCTCCCAGCATTCTGTACATTATCTACTGTCTGAGTCACGGTGATGTTAAATGAACCACATCAAGATGGCCGCCTGCTGCTACATCTTCAGCGTCGCTGCTCCACCCTGAAATGTCATACCCATCCTCTTGTTTACGCTTCCTCTGTCTACAATCAAACCGATAAGAGCTGATGGCTCTGAAAGGTTATCCTGCTTCGTAAAAACGTTATTAGCAGTTACTCCGTTATTGCAGAAGCTGTTGCTGAAACAGGACTAAGTGATGTCAAACAGTCGCTGCTAATGAGGGGATTACAGTGTTGGTGGTTGATTATGCAAATAAATTCAATATGTATGAATGAATAATAGATTAGTATCCAAAATCAAAGGCTATAATGGTCAACAAATCTCTCCTCTTCACTGTTACAGTGACTGATGTGGAGTGAATGATGATCTATAAACAGTTATTGATGACTGACAAATCTTCAAGTAGAAATGAGTAAATGTCTCTCCAACCTTGAGTTATTAAAAGGCTAAAAGTGTGTGTAGTAAAAAACATGGTTCCTCTGGGTGTCTATCATTCCTGCAACACGGGAAATATCATTAATCTACTTAAAGTCGTGTCAATATGCAGAGTTCCACTCAGCCTGATTAGGACTCAGATGTTCTGTTTTAAGATCAATCATTGATCTAGTTTTAAACCTGTCTGTGTGTGGTGACACCGGTGCTAAAAGTTTCCAACATTTTAAACACAGTTGGATTAAATTCACACATTTAGAAACAGCTTTACTTTCTCTAGTGACTCAGTCAGAAAATAAATCCAGCGTAACCAAAGTCATGTCAAGTTTTACTCCTTTTAACTTGAGTTAGAACGAA
Organism: Maccullochella peelii; assembly: GCA_002120245.1. NCBI lineage: Eukaryota > Metazoa > Chordata > Actinopteri > Centrarchiformes > Percichthyidae > Maccullochella > Maccullochella peelii. The sequence goes on from LKNJ01001639.1 coordinate 10,553, forward strand.
AAAGAGGCGTTTTCTGATCCGACACCCGTATCGGCAGGAAGACATAATTTATCTTTGCCTTCTAAAAACGTTACAAAATCACTGTTGAAAAATAAATCTGTTTTATGAATTGACGAGGTTTGATTAGGGTTAGGGAAAAATCATAGTTAAGTTTGGTTAAAATAAGTTCTTAGCGTTGGAGAAACATTGTGGTTCGGCTTAAAATTACTACTTCAACCAAAGTTGACTGTTGGAAGGAAACAGTTGACTCATGTCCGATGTTTTGTTGTCCGACCACCTCCCTACGCGGACTTTGCCTCTTTATAATAAGGTCACACTACTTCCGTATTACCCGTAGTTCCTACAGCTGCTAGAGGTCTTTGTCACTGTAACTTAACGTTTGTCGTTTTTGGGTAACTGACACTCTAGTTCTTCTTGGGAGGACCATCTTAGGTGTCAGGTAGCTTGGTAGTTTTTCCTGTTGTTACATATTTATCCATCACTTGCCTACAGCTATTTTTTCCAGTGGACCTCCATCATGGCGGCAGTCCGTGTTGCTAGGAGATCTGCAGACAATCTCCTCTGTATAAACTCACTTCAAATGGATATTGTGCGTACCAGCAGGGGACGAACGTTACCCCTGCGAACTGTTTTTGCTGTTTATTTTCTGCCCCGCTCAGCTCTTCCTCTGCCTGTGGATCTATTGACAAACACTCCTGATTATGCAACTGTGCGCTGTGGAATGCTCACTTGCTGAACCAAACACACACACACACACACTGAAACAGTCTGACTGAATGCACATTTGGACACATTTAGGTCGCGTCAATTCAGAATTATTGAGTGTAAACATTTGCACCACACGGTTCACTTTTTAGTATCAAAAAGACACAGGTGCACACCCTACTCCACACATCCAACCTGAGAAATATGAATGGAGTTTGGGCAGAGCATTTGTCTATAAATAGGGTGTTGTGAAGGGCTGTTTGGACTCGTGGGAACAGACAGGGCATTGTGCTGTCTGGCCTATCTGTATCTGGCCATCAGGCAAAGGACTGAGCAGTCTCCTCACAAACACACACACTAGCCTAGATGCTAGCGTATGAAGACTGCTTTAATCTCATACACCTACACAGTATAAAATCCATATGCACAGACCCAGATGTTATGCTCCAGTACACCTACACAGAATCTAAATTCTATATTTTTGTTAACACCCAGACTAATATGCACTAGACACTACCACTGGCCAAGACTCTCATTATAATAATTCAGATGAAAAACACACAAAAAAACATTACTCACATGGTCAGAATATATTCAGACTAGGCTGATCTCAAAACACCTACGCAAGAGAGCAACCCTGTCATACACCGTCTCAGTCATCAGCTAACGTGTTAACTTCTTCACTGTACAGGCAGTAAAAATACGTCTGAGCTCATGTTACAAAAACCCGTACTAGTGCACGCTGCTGCCAAACAGAAACAGCAGCGGTCACATCAAAATGACTGACCTATCTTCAGTTACACAGGCAATGCTTTCATAGCCCCATGTGTTTTTTATATTGAAACTGATAACAAATAACACAATTTCTAGGCCTCAGTTTCTGTCCATTATGCTATGTCATGTGCTGGTGGACATTTTAACGACTCGGCACCAGATTGGACTTCTTTTTCTTCTTCATAAGCTATTAACAAAATCCCCTTAACACAGCCAAAGATGCAGTTCTGAGTGGGAAAAAAAAACAAACATCTCAGCCGTGTTCTCTGTGCTTTGGTTACCGTCCAAACGATTCATTTTTAGTAGCCCGTGAGCACAAATTTCAGTGTTTGTATTGCATTTTCAGTGGTCTCTCATGGTTTTAACACACTGAGCTGAATCCACTGTCAACAGAGAAGAATCAATGTTTCTGTTGGTGCCAACGGGGAGAAGTGCAACATTAGACAGCGTTAGTTACAGTAGCTGCACTCAGGATACAACTGGAGCGTGTAAACAAAGGATGGGAGGGATTTTTTTTTTTTTATATACACAACTCATCAACGCATTTTAATATATCTAGATAAGGTTGTTTTTTTTATTACAAATTACAATTTATATTGAATTTTAAATACAATATATTTAAAAAAAGAGATAAAAATGGCAATTACAGTTTCCCGAAACCCAAGGTGACATCTTTAAATGTCTTGTTTTGTCCGACCAAACAAAATTCAAAGATATTCAGTTTACTATGATATTATATGACAAAGAAAACTAGAAAAAGCTTGAACCAGTGAATATTTGACATAAGTACATTCTGAACCATTAAGTAATATAATGGCTGACTAGCCATCATCCGATTCCTACAAGCTTATAATAACAAAGTCCTACTGCAGGACACATTTTCAGGAACTGATTACAGTATCATGATTTCTGTTTGGACAGATGGTGTGCAGAAACAGCGATATGTTTGTGTGACTATGGAGTTAGAAAAGACTGAATAAAATAATAAAACAGGTGCTGCTGCGGTTAGATACAAAGCTGCATTCATGTTTTTGGCCACTTGGGGGCATCGCAACATGCTGACAACAATGTCAAAGTTGTTGGCGAATGTGTTAGCAAACAGTTGACTATTTACACATCCAGCAAATACGTAGCGACATTAGCATTCATTTGGTGTCGTGTTTTTGGTCACGTGATGATTGGATGTCCAGTATTCAGGATCCTTTATAGTTCTGTTTTGGCTCCGCTGCTAAATGCTCCACTGTGTTCACCAGCTAGTTAGCTAACTTTGTCTCCATGCAGGTTTGATGCTGGACAGGGAACATGCAGTGGGTTTATCGGAGCCCTTTTCACTGTAATCAGCTGCCCGCTGCGACAAAATTGATAGAGCAGAGTTTGCGGGTCAGTAAACGTATCAAAACAACAAGCTAAAAAGACATGAAAGCGCCCTTTTGAGCTGAGGAGAACTGCAGAGTTGGTTGATAATTCCCTGTGGGTTTGTCACTACGAGCAACATCTTTCACATTACACATGGTCATTTGATCCATTTTTAATATAAAAATATTGATCAGCGCATCTTTAAGAACCTACTTGGCCTCGCATTTGTTTCAAATCACCAGTGTTCAAACCAATTAAACTGGCAATCAGCCCTCCAACACTTCTGAGCAAGTGCCTCTGTTATGAATGAGCAGCGATACTCCAACTGAGGAGTAAACAAAACTCTAACTCTGAAGAGGCAATTACACCCACAGACGAGAACATCAGCTCCATAACACCATCAGCACTGAAACGCCATCAAACACCATAACACAGTCCACTTCCTACAACTATACTTCATGATATTTAATGAGTGGCTTAGCGTCGCTTGTGTCACAACACTGACAAGTCCGCATATACCCAACAGCTGGCGCGCACTTCGAGGGAAGATCATTCAACACCTCAACATAAGGACAAAGACTATTTCCGAGCGGTTGAGATGACAACATTCCCTGATATTCTGGGAACTGCATCCACCTCTGAAGCAATACTTGGGAGTCCAATTATAGCTGTTTACCAGTTTGCTGCATATCCACACATTCATCTACCTTTCAACAGTGTTATCAGTGTCTTCAATTTCCTAGCAACTATCAGACCTTAGTGCCACAATCTGAGTTCCATCCTTCAGTATTTTTATATAATGTTTTGTTGTCTTGTAAGTATTGACTCATAACTTTATTTTACATCAATAACTGTAAGGTCAAAAGGTCAGAAATAAACTATGATTTGAACTTTTACACCTCACCACTGTACAACCGTGACCACTAACAGGTCAAGCATATCGTCTTTCCCTGCAGTCAACACTGATGGATTAGCAAACACTGCGGGAGTATATGTTAATATTGGTAGAGTCAACAGGCAAGGTGACAGTCTGAATAAGCTCGAGTAAGCCCCCACCAGACACACACACACACACACCAATAGCAGAGGAAGTGTATTTGCGCTTTGGCAAATGGAGTAAATGCACAACTGCAATGTTTAATGTTAAGTATTACAGCACTGGTGCAAGTTTTCATATTTTTAACCACCTTCCATTTTCTCTACTATTTACTTTTGTTTCCCCCTCACACTCAAATGATCCTCCTGTCTGGTACTGTGTGTTTACTTCTTGTTTTACTCCTGTGATAAAATTATTGAAATAATATTTATATAGCATAAGCAGCATAAAGTGCTTTACAAAACAAAAAAGCAGACAGTTGGTGTAACATTCCCCCTGAACGTAATGTCAGTTACACAACAATATATCTAGCTACCATAAGCTAACGGTCATACCAGACCAAGTAAGGCTGTAGCAGCAACATGTATAAGTGTAGTGAATTGAGCAAAGGCGTGTTTACCTATGAAATCAACTTTTCATGTCAAGCTTTAAAGTCGTCTTTTCAGCAAAAGAGTTTATAATTTTAGCATGAACATCAAAAAGTGTTATATTAGATGAATTATAGATTTTTTTTAAAAATTGGGAAACTGGTGGGCCTTTGAGTTGACTTTGCCTGGAGTGCAAAAGGTCAAACTGTCACTGACAATCTGAATGAACACAGGCGATGTCCAATGATGGTACAGATAGCCTGTAATGAGGTCAGATTAGTCAACAGCCACCATAGCAACAAGGTCAGTGGTGCAGAGGCAATGAAACATCACCGCTCGGATTAACAAACAATGGCCATCACCATCTATAGTTTTTACAATGACAAACTTCCTTTTGTCAAAAGAAGTCAAATGCAGATTATGAATACAAAACTTTAGCTATCAAGTCATCATGTAAGGATGTTTCCATTTTGTCAGTGGGTTCAGAAACGTCTGCAAGCTCAGTCAGAGGACTCTGAAGTGACACTGCTCCTGTCCACCACAGTTTAATGATGTCAACAACTTGATCTCCTTGGATTATTAGTCTGGCCAGAACACAAACACCCTGGGATGTAGCATCAGACCAAAGGACGACCGTTCCAGCAGAAGAGTTTATTTTTGGCCCCGACAGATGTGTATGACACGACTCGAGAAAAACTCCACAAATCACCGCTGTGACACTTCCAACAGCCCGCCTTGTTGAAAGTAACAGAATCCTCGCTTGCTTGCTACAACCTGGGTGTGCTGGAAGATAAACAGAATTAGCAGCCTTTGGCTGTCACACAGTTGATGTAGACGTCAGCTACAAAGAAAATTTCCCACAAAATGTCCAAAAAGGAATGCTAGGAAGTGAAATTTTCTTGAGTTGAAAGAATTTTCTTCCTTGTGCATAAGGATAGCTCTGGTTTTATCTGCTGAGAGCTGTTGCGATAACTGCCTCTGAGATTTCTGCCTCCATCCCCAATAAAATAGAGGTGAATGGGATTTTGTTCGTGCCATACAGAGAGTTGAAAAGTGACACTGTGAAACTGGCATGACAATTTAAAAGTGTACACATAGGAACTACTTTCTCCCAAGAAATGGTACCAAAGAAAATTGTCAATGCACAGCGAGTAACCGTAATTGAAAAGACAGTGCTTACATTGCTCTGGGCCCAAATACATCTCAGATATGCGTGTGCCATATGCACCCCCAAGAACGCTGATTACATCTGGGACTCGCCTACTGGTTGTCCCGAGAATTACAACAAAACACGGTGAAGCAGCATTTAGTTATCATGCAACACAAACCTGGAATAACCTCCCAAGTGATGTTAGCCAAGCTGATCACTTTTAAGTCAAAACTCTCCTATTTTACACTGCCTACTCCACCCAGTAATGAATAAAAACAAATCTTCTTAACTTAGCTTTTAAATAGCCTTCTTTTTATTTTATTTTAATTGTTTCTAATTTCATTTAATTGTGCGTCTACATGTGGGAGTATTTTCTGTGTTCTTTTATCTTTTTATTCTTACGTATTTAAACTACACGTCTACTTTTAAATCTAGTATGTTTTGTGTCGCTTGCCTGTATTTTTGGCACTTTTATATTGTACATGTCTTTACCTTGCTGTATTTTTATTACCCTGTAAACACTGGATTGCCCTGGTGTATTAAATGTGCTATACAAATAAAGTTGCCTTGCCTACAAGATCTTTAAATATAATTTTTCAACGTTTTGAGCAGCACAAATGAAATTCCATTCGTCTTGGTTGCATTGGGGTGAAGGCATAAACCTCAGAGGCAGATAGCCCATCTCAAAACCTCAGCAGATAAAAACTATGTGCATGGGTGAACTGACCCTTTAATATCCTAGTAAAAAGCAGTATTCTTCAGGAGTTATGGTTTCAATGTGTGGTTGCTCATTCTGGTAGAATACTGAAAATTCACTTGAATTAAAACAGCCACAAAATTATGGACACAGGGCTGCTGGTAACACCACGCCCACCAGCAATTCCAACCAGGAAAGACAAACAGTAGGCCCACACCCTGTGTATGTGTCCGTGTGTGTGGCCGCATTTCTATAGTCCATCATTTCTGACATAGCTTGTGGAGAGCCTGTGCGCGCGCGCGTCCTCGTGCGCCTGCATTTGAACATCTAAATGCACAATCCTGGAACAATGTCTAGTTCACAAGAGCCTGTCTGCGCACAAGTCTTTGTGTGTGTGTGTGTGTGTGTGTGTGTGTGTGTGTGTGTGTGTGTGTGCCCGCGCGCGTGTTATCAGCAGGGGCTCCACTTCACTCAAAGTGCAGTGAGGCCGCGAGTCTCCAAATGACTCAAAGTGCAGTGAGGCCGCGAGTCTCCAAATGCGGTATGACTCACAGAATCTGCGCGAGAGCTTGCTTGAGGGCGTGCGTGCAGCTTGCAGCATAGTGAAAACCTGTCTGTAGAGCTGTGTGTAGACAGAGGGGAGATGTGTGTGTGAGTGCATCTGTGTGTGCGTGTCCTTGGTCTGGCACGACACACTGAAGCAACACATTTCCCCCTCGCGCGACAGGCTATAAGATATTCCATATGGGATGACTCTTGCGAAACGCACCAGGGCTTTGCTGCAATGAATGTTTTTAATTTTCTCTCTGGTTTTATCCGAGCCTGCACAGGGCCAGTGAACGCACACACAAGGGACACACCTCCATTTGACATTGACACACATTATATCCCCTCATCTGGCGCGCCAAGAGCCACAACACCCCCCACCCCCCTGAGCAGCCCCAAACTAACTAACCCTCCCTCTTAGAAAGAGACAAAAACAACCGTTCTATCACGAAAAGAAAAAGTATTTAACCATGAAATTGCCACTGATGCAGCTCTGTAGGGACTGTTTTAAACACCACAAAGGAAGAGCAATGACGCGCCTGATGGCTGGAAGACTAGACAGGGGTGGAGGGATGGGGATTCATACATGAGAATGTTGATATTGGCCTATATTATGTCTGCAGGAGGTTTGAGCCATGCCATTTAACTGTCATGCCTGGGCTGGGGGGGAACAAAGACCCGCTGGCTATGCCACATGTGCGCGTCAATAACACGCGTTCTGTATCACACATACACTCTCATCAGGCTCACATGCATACAAAAAATGATTAAAACAGTTTGTTTTTTCCATTGGTGCTTGCAAACAGATATTTAAATATTTATGTCTTGCAGAGTTGAATGTTTTTTGTTGATAGGCGGACCGAGCAGCGTGTTTCTGGATTCAATCAAGGAGGAAAACACAGGGGACACTGATTACTTTGACATCGGTTTGCGCAATGCTGTATTAAACAGCATGGTCCACCACTGCACAAATCTAACGCAGAACTCCCCTGTGAAAAGCACATTTATTTTCCTCGTTTTATCGTCTTGTTGCACGTCTGTTTAATGAACAATGACAAATCTGCACAGGCTACTCCCTGACTTTCTCCAGGAGGACACAAAGAGCTAAAACACTTAGCCCAATTGTGCTATTAGAATAACAACGAGATAAACTCACCTTTTAATCAGCAGATGGGGAAACCAAAAAATCTTCACACAAAAGCAGAGACTTCTAAATATATAAGTCTCGTTCTCCACTTGCGCAATGTCGTCTTGCTCTCTTCCCAACCTGTTCCTCCAGTCTTCCCGCAAATCTCCTGATATTTCACTTTTTTCCACCAACTCCTTTATTCCGCTGTGCTTTCTTCCTCTCAGTTTCCCCCCAGTGTTGTTTTTTTTCTCAGTTCTCCAGCAAGAAGAAAATTCAGCAGCACAGAGAAAAAAAATATGGAGCGGTCAATCAAAAGGCAAGATGGAGATGGAGTTTTTAGGGGTGGTAAAAAGTTGTCCGCCAATAAATCAACAACAAAAACGAGTAAACTCGTGAATTTTACTACAAATAAGCACCAGGTTATATTTGATATACCTTGTGACAGCTCCGCTTAGGACCAGACTAAATGCTGACGCGATATCGGGAGAAAATAGCGTGTTTCTCTTTCTGCTCCCCCCTCCCTCCGCCTAGGATTCACGGTGGTACAGTCCACCCTTGTTGAGCTTGTAGAACTGAGCAGAACCAGCGAGCATTCCCGCCTGGGCTGGAGCCAGCAGGTGAACGAACACACCTGGAGTTAAAAATGCTGTCAGGAAGGGGGAAAGGCGGGGGCACGTTTCGACTTCAAGGAGTCCAACAATGAGACCTCCACCCTGGAGAGGCCTGCTGCTCCAAACCTTGGCTTTCAGTGGGCTCTACGAGGGTTACCGAGGGCGGGGTTCAGGCCCCCATGTCCCCTGGAGGAATGACAGTTTTATTTCACTATAAGTCACTAACTATTACAACTTTTCTAATTGAAACTTATGAAGTGGTCTTTTTGTCCCTCATATACACCCTGTAAAATGAACTCTTTTAGGCCCATGTGGGGAAAAGCAGCAATAAAATGGAATAAAATGCAGATCATTAGAATATGAACAATTAAAAATTAAATTAAAATGTGTCTTAAGATGTCTACATTTTTCTGTAAGTTGAACATTCATCGTGAATGTACTCTGTCACCTATAAATCCCCATTAAGTTCAGCGCCAACAGCTCAGACCACAAATGGCAGCTTCATTGTACGCCCAGCGACCCACAAACCAAAAAGTAGTCATGCTGACAATACAGTGTAATCAGACAATAATACAGCCTCATTACAGACATCATTGTTGTTCAAAGAAGTGATTAAATCTTTATGCTGTGCTATATTTTTAACATTAAATACTAAATGGCCATTTGATATATTAAATACACATAAATAACCATTCAGTAACTTGTATTTGAGTTGTGGATATGAGTTTGATCTCCATCATGCTTCATCAACTTTGGCAAAAGTTAAAAGAAATTTTAGCTTGAGCACACCTGATTTAGCCTTTAGTTGGTACTTACAGTCTTACTGCTTACTTAAACGTGGATTAACAGGTATGATAAAAGGTTTATGTGATATACTGTTTATATACATAAAGTTTAAGGTAACCTGATATTGTATTTGAGACATAAGAATTAAGGCATGTATGAAGATTTTCTATAAACATTTCAGAGTTTCTTCTCTTCTCTTTTCTTCTCTTTCCCTTTGCTTTGATTATACCAGTTCTTCCACTCTAACCATAAAGTAGCTGAACTTGCATAATTCTGTTTTCTATGTTGCAATACATAATGGGCTCTTTTATACAGGGGCAGAGGGGAAAATAAACATGACACATGTAATCCTAGCTGAAACTGTACTGTACTGTACTGTGCTGCGAACCAGAACATCACTCATCAGGTCTGTGGTTATGTAAGTCAGGTCATAATTTCCCCAAGTGACACACATAGACTCTCATTTGTATTGCCATTTGGATGACCACACTGTTTCCTGTATGTCCCTCGCAGCTGCATTTAGAATGGAAAAAGACAATAGGAATCTATAATGAATCTGTGGTTCTCAGCAGTGATTATATGTTGGCAAACATTATTATACCATTTTGAAATGTCAGAATTTTGCAGGAAAGCTGTTGAAATGTTACAAATAATAATGGCTTTCCAAATTTTCTAGCCAGCAAACTATGGAAAAGAATCCAGTTTCTGCAGCAGTTGGATTTGGAATAAAACTCACTCAATATGTTATCTGCATCATGGTTGGCAGTTTAAAATCTCTCCACTGCCCTAAATTAACCACCTTACATAATGATCCTCCAGCCCGTGCCTCTGTCATGCTGCGTTGAGCCAGATATTTGCTCCACCCGAGCACACTGACACGCATTTAAACAAGTTACTGTCACAGTCCAAATCAACACATACGTCGCACTTCACTGGATTAAAAACAGACTCTAACATGTGCTCAAAGTTTTTGCACACATTTCAGAAGAAAGTATGAGGTCAACGGTTAGAAAAAGCAACTCTCTCCGCTCAGCTGCCTCCAGTTGAAGTGATTTGTTACATTATTTAAAAGCAGGTGCAGAACGGTATGCGCAAAGAGAATTGCAGACATGCACGACAATAACTGCCTCAACAGTTACAGTTATATATCAGTGGTCATTTCTTATCTTGGTTCACCAGCTGTGCAGCCTGGCTGGATTAAAGGGCTTTCAGATTACGTAACACACCCTCTTGCGGCCATACTGGAGGTCCAACATAAGCTGTGAATGTCTGATGGCTGTTGTAAACAAGACATGACTCATCATCTTCAACAGTTAGGTATAGATGATTTTGACTTGAAACCAATCATTTTACTAAACATATATAGATATTAAATGAGTTTGCATTTATATAGACTATATTATGTATAGGAATCCCCTAGACACTTATATGAACTTATATATATTATATAACTATGTTAATGTTTTTCTTTATAAAAATAACCCTCTTTTAGTTAGCTTTAACTATCTACCAAAACAATAAACCATGTCCAAGTTGTGTAAATATTAACATTTGAACAGTGCGTTCGTCAACACTGGAAAAAAAAAGATAAAAGAGAGTAAGAGTAACTTAACACATTTTGGGAAATATGCTTATTTGCTTTGTTGCTGAGAGTTAGATGAGAAGCTACCGCAAGCAGCTGGTTAGCTTAGCTTAGCATAAAGACTGGAAACTGGGGAAAACAGCTAGCCTGGCTCTGTCCAAACAAGGTAACAAAATGGCGGATGGTCAGCTAAAACTCGACAAGAAAGCATATTTCCCAAAATGTCAGACCATTCCTTTAAACATTATTGAATTTCTATTTTCTAATTTCTCTACTTTTATTGTGATTTTAATATGGACTCTTGGGAGACTAGCCTTAGAGCTAAAAGCGATCCAAATAAACAAATACAGGGAAAGTGTTTCAAGCCTCTCTCAGCGGAGTAAATACAAACTTGTAGTCAGACTGTAACAAAACTCGACAAGTGATGCAGACATTTCTTTCCTGGAGGCAGTGATGGAGCTCCTGCACTCTACCACACAACGTGTCTGTCGGTCAGGTCATGGCAGGTTGAATGGTTGATGAAAGGTTTTCCTTCTCTGTTATATCTACCAGTCCTGAAAGTAAAATATGTGTGTGTGTGATGTGTGGGCTTTTTTTTTTTGGCAAGCCTCGAGTCAGTCAGCGCTGGAACAAACAGACAAATAAGTGTAAACATGTCATTTAGTGGTACAGAGGACTTTGTTTTGTACTGCTGCCAATAAAGAGGAATAAAGAATGGCCATGTACAGTAAAAACATACAAAAACAAAATGTTGGACACAATGAATCCTATGACACACAGAGAACAATCGGCCTGGAAGTGCTTTTGTTTGTTTTCCAATAAAATACTGGCTGCTGAGCTACAACGACAATCCAAAAGCTACAAGTTGAGCAGGATGTGACATTACACAGCGCTTAACTGGCCCTGCATGCAATATTATATTCACACAAAACTCAACATTCAAAATGATAGAGGATCAAATTGCACCCAGGTTCGAATTTTGTATTTTGAGTAGGTTTTGCCTTTTGAAAAACAGTTTATATCTCATTAAGATTTCTGATTGCGCAGGATGCCGCTACCACCCACCCTTCCATTATAATCAAGTTCACCCCCTTTGTCAATCAAAATACCAGCCTGAGTGGTGTGATTCACTTTAGTGCTATTAATATGATGAGATTTGAGCTTAATCATAATTGAACCTCGGGGACGGAGCCATGGGAGGTTCAGGTAGCCGGTCATGTAGTCATCCACAGGGCAGGGGAAAATATCCGTCACGTGTTTCATTTCAGCACAAATCCAGCAGTGGGTGTATTGAATGAATTCCAAGTTTGAACACTTTCAACACCTCATTTACTACCTCAGTCACTCTCATGAGATCCTCTTTACTTATTCTAAAATCTCAGATCCAGAGCAATCCAACCCCTAAGACACTTTTGACTATAGCCACCAAAAAGTCTGGATCTATTCATATAAAATAACAGTTTAAAGCTGCAATAACTCGTTTTTTTTTGCCACTTGGGACAACATTGATGTCATATTTTAAGTTGATATGGCAAACTTATTAGCAAAGAGTTGCCAGTTCACATATCCTGCAGATACAGAGCAACATTAGCATTCATTTGGAGTTGTAAGTCCAGGTCTTCTCTCCACCAACTTCTGAGGGAAATATCAGCTACTATGTTCACCAGCTAGTCGCTAACTTTGTCTGGTCCAGGTTTGGTGCTGGGCAGGTAGCATACAGTGGGGTTTTTGGAGATTTTAGATGTTTCTTTCTCCATCCTGGGATGGATGGATGAGATGGATCCTGCATGTGCCTCCAAGCTTTCATCCAAAGAATTATCCAAAGATCTGAAGCAGCCATTTCCAAATATTTACGTGTTTTACCTGAAGAATCCACTCCGTTAAAGTGTTGTCTCTTGTTTCAATCTAGCGCCATAATCATGTCAAGGTATGGAATAATTACTTTAAATCTAACTTCTTCTTCAGACAATCAATGCTACTTAAAAATCAGTGAACTCTGTGTTCCTGTTTCACACCTAAATCAGCAGTACCCTCGGCTTGAGGGTGACGGTCACCTTCATCGTCGTCATCATCAGCTCCAGTTCATCCTCTTGTCCAGAGCCACAGATGCCCCCGTGCTCTTTTCAGGTTAACAATTACAGACTCAACTGGCTCCGATACTTTTAAATCTTTCATATTCCTTTTAGAGAGACAGGAAGAACAATTGGCGACATCGAGGCCTTTGATCCTCTGGATTTTCAGCTTTTAGCGGTCCAACCAAATGCCTGCATCATTCTTTGTTAAGTACCAATATTCAGCTGGCTGGAAGCTTTTGCGTCCTCCATGCTGGCTGTTGTGGGGATGCTGAACCAGACCTATGGCGCCTGGAGTTTTAAACTTTCATCTCCTCCACCTTCATCTCCTCCATGTCAGCTCCTCCTCAGCATTTTTGTTGCTTTTGTCCTCCTTCTGCCCTTGTTTTGCAAAAAGCTCTTTGTGAATAAACTTGCTTTGATTTGCCTGCCTGCTCCCCGTCTCTTCCTCTTCTCTCCAGTCTTCAAGTGAGACTGAATGATGTGCCGCAGCTCCAGTCGGTCACTTGTGGCCCTCATCGGCTAAACTAGGCTCCTTTTAATCACTGCAGTTGACCTCGTGACCCCATCTGCCCTCTGAACACACACACAGGCCAACATACAACCCCCCCCCCCCCTTACCCTCCACAGCCGACCTCCTGCTGGCTGCAGTCCACCAGGGTTAATGCAGATGGAAGGAGAAGAAAATAAGAGTGGAAAAAAAAAACCCTAATGATCCAAAGCCAGTTTTCCAAATAATGAGTTAACTCTCATTTAACAGCTCACACATGGGCAGGCCATACAATGAGTTCCACAGAAAGGACGGGAATGGATTTCAGGAGTATTTTTCTGATGTGAGCATGCATGTTTTTTTACATTTTCATACTTCTCATATTTCTTGTGATTTCTTACAATATTTGCAACATGTTGCTAAAAATCTTCTTTTTGAGGTAATAAAAATACTTAGAAAATGGCCAAAAGACACCTTATTAAACATCTTTAAAGTAGCCTAATACATTCGGAATAAGTCCTATAAGATGCACAAATTTAAACAGTGTCACTAACATTTTAAATTATTTTATTTGTCTGTAGTCCTTTATGTGCACTGGATTCTGTTAATGAAGTTTTGTGGTTTTTCGTCTCATATCCACCCCATACCTTTTAGTTGCACATCACTGTCACTCCACAATCCTCCAATACAAACACATTCCAACACAACATTTGCTTTTCAGGCGCTGAGCTGACACACTTATCCAGAGTGATTAACAGCATCCACATTTACAGACCCACGTCTGAAGCGAGGCCACACCCGGGCTGCTCACACCATACTCTGATTATGTTGGTGAGATTATGCTCTTAGCCAGAGTGAGTGTAATTGCAGTCACATATTGTTGCTGTCGGACAAAAACCTCGGAACTCCGATTCTGGTGATTTGCGCTGTTTGTCTTAAACAGAAGGGTTCCATGTTTACCTGTAGATTAAGAAAAATCCAAAACTTGTTGCCGCATGAATGCAGTTCAGAACTCTATAGAAAAAGCATATACTTTAAAAAATAACGGACCAATCAGAACTTGTACTGTATATTCTGATCTAATGCTTATTATTAAGGAAGTGTCACCTTACAGAATCATGTACTCACCTTGTAATTGAACTGGAAATAGACAAAGGCACAGCCAATGAAAGGGAATATAATCAGTGTGTTGCTCAAGGACAGTTTGACTTGGCACATGGACACCTTGCTCTGTTCTCTGATTGATCTTGTGACCTGATAGTAATAAGATGGGGACACTGGCAGAGGCTGCAGGCTGCACACCATCTGGTCTGCAAGTCTTTCCCCTAAACTTCATCTGCTGCAAAATAAATAGAATACTGCAACAGCAAAAAAATACAAAATAAAGCAGCAGTAGCTGTGCATCTTAAAGCACAAGTGGATTTCGTTAATGCAAATGGCAATAAATAGTAAGGAATGCTACAAATGCTTTAACTGCATCCTTATGTAACAGGGTGCATATGCAGTGAATTACTCATGTGACCTTAATAGAAGGAGTTGTGTGTTTTTCTGTTTGTGATTTGCACACCTTGTTTTTTTTACACACGTCCAGAGACATTTTGTACAGAACGTGTAATGTTTCACGTCCTTGTACACATTTGATCTTACTTATAGAGTTCTCGTTTAACTTGATTCACGATTGCGAAATATAAATAACTTGAACCCATCACTGGTCTGCACATCGGGATCCAACTTGAGAAACAAAGGCAGCTATTCTCTTTTTCTCTCTGCCCTCACAAATGAGAGTTACATATGTGACCCACTTACAACTTGCTGTAAAAGCCACATTTAATTGTGCTTATTTCACTATGTGTATAGGCCTCTATGTTGACAACATTTGATTATCCATGTCTGATCTTCATTTACTTTTTTCAACTTTCTGGACTTGTCAACACTGGAAGCCAACACCAGTAACTCTCTGTTCTCCTCAGTCTGGGCCATGCGTTATATCTTATGTCTTTTTCATTTTTTGAAAACTAAATGAAAAGTTCCAGTTTAAGACAGCACAGCCAAATGAAGCAATATACAGGTATGTGTTCTTTGGCACAACAGGGTTTGTAGGTTTTTATTTTGAGAAAGACACTGGCGATCAATCCACTCAAGCATCATCTCATTTATTTGTGTATTCCAAACTATGATTTTTTACACCTTTATGAATCCCATGATTGTTCATTATTCTGATTGGTTTGCATTCGAGGTGAAATTGTGAACATGCTTGGCTCTTTGCATACCAAAAACAGATCCACTCAGCTGTGCTTGTGAGTGATAATTAAGTTCACAGTTAATGTCACTGTCTCATTATTTCCTCTTTCATCTGAGAATACTGAAGATGATGCTCTTGCTAATTTGACCTCCAGTGATATGACTAACAGGCCTCCCACTCACATTATAATTTTTATGTTTTAAATTTCTTTTTTTAAAATGTTTTTGCTCCTTTCACCCTTAACATTGTAAACTTTCTTTGGCAACATAAAGCTACTGTCATGTTAAGCCTTTACACTGACAAGTTTTCTCATCTTCCACATTAGTCTCATGTTACTACCCCCTCGCCTCAGCCTCAGGGTCTGTATAAATCTGCCTACCACTGCTGAGACCCCCCCCACCAACACACACACACACACACACTCTTATACACAAACTCAGACTTGAATGCATCGCTATCAAGTCTTGATGAAGGACAAGTGGATTTGTTTGTTGCTAAAAATCAAAAGAACATCAGAAATAGCTCCACTGTGTGTGACTTCCTCTTTAGCACCGTCTGAGCGAGTAAAGAGGCTTTGGTGAGAGGAAGCAGAGGGGGGATGAGGAAGAGGAAGAAGAAGAGAGGGGGGGAAACAAGTAAAAGTTACTGCATCCCCTCAGGGATTATAGTAGTCTACTGTTACTGTCAATGTCAGTCTTTGTAGCAGCAGGAATGTTTGCATGTGCATGTGACTGGGTAGCGTGCATGTGTGTCTGTGATTTGAAACAGCTGCAGAAAAGGAGGGGGTTGCAGTTTATTTTCCTGTGGAAAAAGGGGGTGTGTTCTTGCACATGATTGGCCCAGTGGGTCGATGCCAGTGTAAGTGACATCACAACTTACCTGACCTACTTAAAGTGGCCATGACGTCACCGCTGTCTCTTTCACTCTGTCTCTCTTTTTCTCTGCCCCCTTCCTCCCTTCCTCCCTCTCTTATACAACTCCTTTCTCTCTGTGTCTTTTCGTCTTAGTTCTTCCCAAACCCTATTTTTTTCCTCTCTTTTTTTGCACTTATCTTCTCCTTTTATTCATTTTTCTCATTATACAGAGGCAAACACACAGGAATAGAGTTAAATAGGAGAGAGAGACAGAGAGAGGAAAGAGAGGAAAGAGAGGAAAGAGGCAGAATCATCAACCGCTGCCAATAACCCAATTTCTCAAGATTAAAGCTATATCGATGAATATTAATGTGTTGGAAAGCAGCACTGGCTCCAATGACATGACAAAACGGGAAGGCAAGCTTCCACCATATGGACAGAAAGGCTCTGTGGGACCAAAAAAAGAGAGATTTACTGCCGATCTTGTTGTTTATCACTGCATATGCAGTGTTTGTAGATGTACAGAGGTGCAGCAAAAAATACCAAACACATCGCTGGTGCAAACTGTATGTAAACACAATCCTGGGATGTGGGACTATTCAAAATTTGAGTAAAGTTACTGATATAATCTGGTGCATTGACTACACGTGTATCTATTTGAATGACATAATCAATAAACAATCCAATAAAGTGACAATACAGTATAGTTTTACTAAATTTACAACATGCAAGCTGCAATTTGCAACGTGAGATAATTTCCTTTTGCATTAGTTTTGACATGTTTCAAGAGACGTGTGTTTGTGCACGCTAGAGCTCTGTATAGGACTCACAAATGCAGGCTATCTGCAATTTGTGAGCAATAATCATTTGTGAAACGTGATTTCCTGAGCAAGCGGCGCAAATTGCTTTTGTGAAACGAGCCCCAGGTCTTTTAAAATGCTGTTGAACTAATGGTTACATTTAGTAACGTTATTTAATCAGGTAATAATCAAGATCTCTCGAGAGACCTGGGAACGAAAAACAATTACAGCCAGACAACGGTGCAACCAGCATACAGACAAAAAACAATCAACCAAATAGAACCAATTAAAACATTTAGAAGTCACAAAAGCATCACATAATGAAGCTTTAACGTCTCCTAGGGTAATGAAAGAATCAGCTTCTTCCAATTAAAAAGGGGCATAGCACTTTAATCCAGTCCTCCTAGGTTAGAGGTAGTGCACTGTATATATGGGATATCTTGGTTAAGTAATTATTGAAGGTAGTTACAAGATTTAAATACGAGAAGAAATGTGAGGTAGGTAGAAAGCTTTATAAATGATAATGATGTAAACTAAATGTCTAAAAAAAGGTCACCAAAGCAGTAGCGTTCACGAGTCCACCTGGGAGTCCACTTTCCAAATCTGTTCCAGAAACAGTGAATGTCCCAGCGAGCCGGGAACGTTCCCACGACATTGTCTAACATTACCTACAAGTTCTAATAACATTTTAAAGAAAACGTTTTATATTAGTAGAGTATATTCTTAAACATGACTAAACTCCATAACATTGGGCATTGTCCAGTGGAAAACATTACATTTATAGTACATCAGTGTCAGTCAGAGGTGAACAGTAACTAAGTACTGTTTTTACTTTTTTACTTAAACTTGTGCTATTTTGTATACTATATACAATACTGTTGCCGAGCAATCAGTGAAGACTCCAGAAAGTTACTGGTCCCGGACAAGAAACCAGCTGTAGCTTCAGATTTACAGCACATTTAACTCTCAGCAAGAAAGCTAACAATCATAAAATGTTGAACTATTCCTTTAAGAGAGATTTTGAATGCAGGATTTGTGCTTCTCATTCAGTGTTTTTACATTATGATATTGCTTCTAGTGCCACTGATGTTTTCCCCACTCTCAGCCACCAGCCGCAGCGTCAGTGTGGTGTAGGCTACATGTATAAATGCATTACGGTGGAAAACAGATGTATTGGCTGATATTTGTGTTCCTGAACACAAGCAGATTATCTGTGAGGAGCAGGGACGCCGAGGTCTGATTACAGCCGCGGGGTCGGATCTAATCTCAGGCTACAGTCAGATCAGGCAACAGTTGCTCCGGAGCGAGAGGGGCCAAAGGAGGGAAAGGAGAGTGATAGTGTTTAATGATTTAAGAAAGAGTGGAGAGAAGGAAGTAGATAGAGGGACGGAGATGGAAAGAGATGTGGAAAAAGCAATGAAGTGTGGTGAAAATGGAAGGATGGAGGGATGTAGGGCGAGAGCACAACAAACCGAGAAACAGGCGGAGAATAGTAAATAGAGGTGTTCAAAGGTTGCACAGATTTAAAGAAGATAAAGAAAGACCAAGAGGGACAACAGAGGGAGGGAGATAATCCAACTTTTCCTCCCTGTGGTGAATATGACCAAAGGGAGAAAAAGAGACAGGAGGCAAAACAGCCTAAAGCAACAATTCCTCCTCTCATCCTCCTCCTCCTCTTCTTCTCTTCTTCCCCCTTTGTGTTCAGTGGAAACCCACTTTCTCTCTCATTTATATTCACACCAGCTATGGGGCTAGTCACAGGGCAACCACTGCACAATACTGTTCAAAACACGCACTCACGCAGCCAGGCCCTTCTTTGTGAGGCTAAATTAAGTGCAACCAAGTGCAGCCACAACAGGCTGAACCCAAAAAAAAGAGGACCTTTCTTTCATCACAAACATGCTGGTGTAAAATGGTTTTGACAAGAGGTGATCTTTTTTTTTTTTTTGCGTCCCACAGCTCTCACACACAGTATGCGCTGCAAAAAGAAAAGAAAGGAAGAAAACGTCGTTGAATATATATAAATGAACAACAGGGAGGGATTTTCAGGTAGCCAAAATTGGCGCAATGGCTGCCAAAATCTGGCACAATTGCTGGATCAATCGATTATTTGTTTAATGAATCTGCACAAACTTTATCAACATACATCTTTATACCAACTGATTAATTGTTACACCATTACAGCCCTATCTAGCCCACCTGGTTGCTACCAATGACAGATTCATGATGAGTGGCTGCGCAACAATTGACCCAAATAAACTCCCATGAACCAACACTGTCCCAAAGTGCTACAACTTTAGTTTGAAATGTATCAATATTTTCAAAGTAAAAGGCCTTGGTGCCAGTAGGCTGTATTTTGTGGCGATGTGGTTGACAGAAAAATGATCGCCACATTTGAATAAAAATATAAAGTTAACAGTGTATAATACACTTCACTGTCAACTTTTATTATTTAAGTTTCTTTACAGTGGACTTTAACACAGGAGATACTGTTTGTTTCCTGTTTTCTACCAACAGTCAATGTTTTTTTATGCATTGTTTAAGCACGTGTTTATTATTTGTAACCATGACGACAAAGGTCCCCTAACCTTAAAGAAGTAGTGATTTTAACCCAAACCACAATGTTTCCCTAAAACTAACCAAGTCGTTTTTAGTAGTAGTAGTGAAGAAGCTTGCACTGCTAGAGGCAATGTTTTAAAAATAGACACCTTACTTAACTTAACTTGATTTCAAATCAAAGAAGGAGATGTTTGAGTAAATCTCTGAAAGGTTGCAGTCGTGGGAAGCAAGTCACTGCATCAATGTTAGCATTTTTAGGCGGTAGGAGGATTTTGTTATCTTTGGACAGAGCCAGGCTAGCTGTTTCCCCCAGTTTCAAGTCTTTGGGCTAAGCTAAGCTAACCGGCTATATATTTACCACACAGACATGAGAGTGGTATCAGTGTCGTCATCTGCGTCAGTATCGATATCAGTCATTATTCAGTGTAAACTTGAGAGACAAAGAGACACAGAGAAGCAGGTCACTATGTGTGTGTGTTTGAAATACCACGAATACAAGCGCCTCCGAACAAAAACAAAGTTGTTATTAGGAGTGATAGTTTTAGTGCTGACTCTGTCAGCAGTAGGTGCGTCAGTAATTAACTAGAGTTAATGGACAGGGAATTAGGTGTAAATTGACATTCAAACAGGTACATGCAGGCATCCCCACACACACATTTGAACAGTTGGCTGTTTTGTTTGAAACCAAACTGAAACACACCCACAGGCAGCCAACTTTTCTGGTATTTCATTGTGTTTTCCTAACACTCTCTCTCTCTCTCACACACACTCATAGATGCTTCTGACACACTCACATCGGCTCAATTACCTTTCTCTTTCATCGTGTTTTTGTTTCAAGCTCCTTCTTTCTCCACCGTCTCTCTGTCTCTCACACACACACGCATTCACACAAAGAGCCCTGAGCAGTGACACTGATAAGTCACCCTGGAGGCTCACAGCTCCATCCCTCGATCTTCTCATTTCACCTCCCTCCTCGCTCTTCCTTCCCTCCGACCTCTCTGCAGCCCTGTAACACTCTTCCCTTTCATCTCCCTCCTCCTCGTCTCTTTCACCCCCTTCCCATCTCTCGCGCTCTCCCCGTCTCAGCCGTGACCTCTCTTTGGCTCAGATTACGGCGGCGCTTTTATCTTCCCTCCTTCTTTTCACCCCAGTCTTCACCCACCTGCAAAGCTGCGTCACCTGGTACATCATTCACTTTTGTTGATTTTTTTTTTTGTTTTTTATACGTCTGATGTTTGGATGGTTAAAGGCTGACAATTTACACTATAAAACCATCATTACACTATAGGGCTTCTGCACAGAGCACAGACTTTAAAATGCTGACTATGTTAATAATGTCCACAACAAAAGGATTATATTACAATAACAAGTATTACAATGGCAGCAGTAGCATTATGTTGCAAAAGCAGTATAAGACATTCCCGTTTAGTTGAAAAGTGAATGTTTTGTAGCCATCTAGCCATTGTTTCAACACTTCTTTGTTGACTTTATTAGAACAGGTAGTTAGAACAAGGACTTGTTTCACCTTGAAATATAATCTTGTATATGTTGTTATAATTGTTATATGTAGACAACTAAAAAAGATGACTTCTACACATCCTAGTTTGCTATTTTGGGAACTACGCTTATTCACTTCCTTTCCAGGAGTTAGATGAAAATATTGATCATGTCTGTATGGTAAATACTGTATTTACAGCTAGCAGCCGGTTAGCTTAGCTTAGCCCAAAGACTTGAAACTGGTGGAAACAGCTGGCCTGGCTCTGGCCAAAGTTGCCAAAAACCTCCTACTATCCAGTCTCTGTGCTAAGCTAAGCTGTGCTAAGCTAAGCTAACCAGCTGCTGGCTATAGCTTTATTATTTTTACCGTACAGACATGAGAGTGGTATCAATGTTCTCATCTGACTCTCGGCAAGAAAGTGAATGTATTTCCCAAAATGTTTAACTATTTCTTCAAGTTTAGGCGAAGTCGTGAAATGTTGGTTAAGGTTAAGGCAAGCCTGTGGTCATGGATAATTTGGAAAAAGGATTTCTAAAAATTAAAACTCACAACAGAAAATGTGTTTTCACATTAAGTACTGAAACCAAGACGTTGTATTTAACAGTAAATGCACTATAAAACACATGCAATTTCAGGTTAACAAGGTTGTTGTTTTATTATGTGGCTCATTCTGTACTGTACAGTATAAGCATCATTAACTCTGTGGGTGGAGGAGCAATGATTATTTTAACAATTACAAACTGCTCTCACGGTGAACGTTTAGACTTGCAGCAGCAGGAAAAACCATAATGAGGCCATTGGTAATGTTATTAGTCACACAGGTGTAACTAATATCATTATTAATGGCTTGGCTACATTTAGTTGTGCCAGCTGAGCCGGCATGGACACAGAGGGCTCAGCTGGCAAACCTAAATGGGATGCAGCCTTTATTAACATCACTAAAGCTTTTCCTGTTAAGACAAGACAAAATGACCGCCATGACAAAAAGGTCTATTTCAGCTCGGCACCTGCTGTTTTGTTGCAGACTGATTTTTACCTGTACAGTTTTTGTTTTTCCACTCCTTATAGAAACATCTTGTTGAACCTTGTAAAATCATATCTTGTAGTTTAAACCAGAAAAAAGACAGGGTATGCATGTGTGTAAATATGTGACAAAGCCAGAAAGCGAGAAAAATTGTGTGTGAGAGCTCCTCTATGCTACTGAGCCACTGAGCCATTGATTCCGCTGGACTGGGCAATGTTCCCCACGTAACAGTGATCACACCACGGTCGCACGTTAACCTCCCACTGCACTGTACTCACTCTCATTTCATTAATGTTCATTTAGCCACAGTCGTGCATGCATTTACATCATATGGTATAGCCTGTAAGATGTGAACGAATGTTTCAACATCAAAAGTGTCATCTGATTTCTATTTGTTTAGCCTCTAGCCACGATTTGACAAGGGCAGCCATATTTGCTAAAATAAGAGCATGTCAGTCATTTTGATTACAAGCCTTCCTCTCTAACTAGCGCCGCGTGAAGTCATGTGGGTCCACGCTTTTAAAACACTTATACAATCAATGTTTGAAATGAAAAAGTGACTCATTGTCTCGACGGAGAGTTTTCAATCATTGCAAAGCACAAAAGAGTTTCCGGCCTGTTGTGGATTTCGACTGAATGACATCTGTTCATTTTATCATCTAAATGTAGGCCTACCCATAATATAGTTTTTTACAGACATGAAATACTTCAAAATCCATCAAAACCTCAAATGTGATAATAAAACCATCAAAATGCACACATATTTTCAGTGCACGCCACAAAATCTTTTCCGCTCGTCCCGTCATCTCTCCATCTGTCAGCTCTTCCATCTGTTTCCAGTCTTCTGTCCATCCATCCATCCATACTCTCATTATCCCCGTTAGCATGTAGACTGAATGGAAATGTTCGCTCTTCCAAAGTTTACAGGTACAGTAAGAAAAGTGTTTTGATTAGGTTTAAGTAAGAAGATGCACATTTACCTCAAGTGATATTTAGCCATGCAGATTTGGTCTTACTTGTCCATGTTTTAAGAACTGTGAGGCGCTCCCATGGGGGGAATGGGACAGTTGAAGGGAGGAGGGAGAGACCTCAGGCTGAGATACAGGCAATTAAAGTAAGCAATTTGCATCAAAATTCATGCATGGACAAGCTACACATATTTTTAGATTCAGTGTCAGTTACTTTACAAAAGATATCATTACCTCCGATGTCCATCACGAATAAACATCCATAAATTTGTTTAGAAATCACAGAAAAAACACACTCCTTATAACTCCAGAACTTGCCTGGGAATCATCACATTTTAAGTTTTCCTCAGTATCAAAGTAATCAAGTGGTGCTTGTGTCTTTATCCATGGGTATATTGCAAACAGAAACTCCTAGTACCTAATTCGGCATACTTTTAATGTTTTGAGATATCCTTCACTTGGATTTTTGGCTTCTACCCAATACAATGGAGAATCTGCTGTGACCTGAGTGTTTTTACTGGCTGGATCTAAAGGTATGAGAAAATACAGACGCAGCAAGAGTTTTTGACGAGGTAATAAAAACACTTCAGTCCAGCCTCAACCTGTTTGCTCTGCACTTAAAAGCTACTCCCACCAAACATATATTTCAATCACACTCTTATCCTATTGCACAACCCATAATTTCTCTGCGTCTATCCACCATTTATAAAGCTGCACCTTAATGGCACACATACGACCCACAGCCTCACATTGCACCTGAATGCATTCATACCAAAAGCTCGTACAGGTTCCAACTTGGAAAACATGTTTTATTCACTTTCACCAGTGCAGTCGAATGACAAACAGAACATCAACAGAAACAGACAAACATGGAGTAGCACTGCATTACACAAGTCAAGGTCAGTTAAGGTCGCGACACCTCGGCAACAGACAAAACTATTTTCAGAGCAATGAGCATTTTGCCCGAGCATTTGCGCAGTCCGACGTGAGGTTTTGTACATGCTCATGTTGTTATCTGACAAGCAGAAGGTGAAGATTTTCTGACACAGATAAGTCCTTGTGGTCTTTTGTATGGCCAGTTGTTATGATACACTGCCACCTGCTGGCTGGAGGCAGCTGTACAGCAGCTGGATCCGGACTATAAATTTTATACATTTTCAAACCTGGGCTGCAGTACTATGTCTGGTATTTTATCTCAAGACTGACCGTTGCACCTGAGCACATTATTTTTCTGGATTTATTTCAGTTTCAATTTGTTGATATCAAGTCAACACAGTCATCTAAAAAACAATTACTGTTAGGGGCTTCTTCTGGAGTGGCTTATAGCCCTGAGTTCAAACATACAATGTTATATTAATCCTCAAATTAACTTGCATTTTATCTAAATGTAACACATGAGAGTTTGCATTTATCCAATTGCAGAAAATGTCCATAAAAAAGTCAAAAAGTAAAAAAAAATCCAAAAAAAACTAGGGAACATCAAATTACGAACTTAAAGAAAAATTGTAAAATCCAGAAACAAGTACTTGTGTGTGTGTGTGTGAGAGAGAGAGAGAGCAATATCTACAATACACTGTATATAAATGTCCAGTCAATTCAGCAGATATGAGCGCATGACCACTGTGTACAAGTCTGGTGCGGCGATACAATCATACACAATTTGTTTTGTGTATGTGTGTGTGTGTCTGTGTGTGTCTGCCTGTGTAGTGTTTAGGAGTCGTCTCCGTTTGCGCTATCGCCGTCGTCCTCTCCTTCCTCCTGCTCGCCTTCCTCCTCCTCCTCCTCCTCCTCCTCCTCATCGTCCTCCTCTCGCCCTCTGCTTTTCATCTGCACGGAAGGGAATGTGGAAACAGGAGAATTTTCATTCATCACATAAGGGTTACAGTCTCTTTACCATATATACATCAGAAGATATAATGTAGTATCTTTGGGTTTTGGATGATTGGTCAAACAAAAAAAGCAATTTTAAGAAATCATCTTAGGCTCTGGGAAATTTCATTTTTCAATATTCTCTGGCATTTATAAACATAACAGACTCACTGAATACTCTGCAACATAATCAACAGACTGGAATGAAAATTATTGGAGCAACTTGCTTTAAAAGTCATTGAAGTCTTAGCTCTCGTCCTGGATCCCTCCCTCTCCTCATCCTCACTCCTCACCTCGTCTTCGTCCTCCAGCAGGTCTCCCTCGTCCTCGGAGTCGTTCAGCTCCTGGCTCTCTCTGTCCCGTTTCAGGCTGTCGTCTTTCTTGCTGGAGGTGGAGGAGTTGAGGGAGGACAGCTCACCTGGTTCCGGTTTGCTGCTTTTCATCTCTGAGTAAATGGAGGGAGACGGTGAGGGGAAAAATGTGATACAATGAGAGAGAGAGAGAGAGAGAGAGAGAGACAGAGAGGTGGATGAGCTCAAAAGCTCAAAATCAAGGTCCACAAAATGGAAACCAGTGGCGGCTGTTGAGGATCACCTGCCTTCTGAATCCCCCCAAACTCACATGGGAGGTGGAAAGGGAGGAAGGGTTTGTTGTATTGACACCCAAATACAAACCTCTAACCCCCATCCTACCTGCTACTGGTGCTAGTTAGCTTGGTAGACCTGGAGATTTTATATGATGGGAGGGGTTGGTTGGATCCCCCTAAAATGAAACATTACAGCGCATTCTGTTGAATGAAATTTATGTCTGAAATTTGCATATGCCCCTTCATGACTCATCCTAGTGCAATATGAGTCACAGAGAATAGCTTGTGACTTTTCAGAAGGGTGAGAAAAACAACCAAAAAAATGCGACTCCTGTTATACATTTGGCATTTGTAGCAATGGATTTTACTTCCTTTGGTATATAAGCAATCACACATTAGTTTTTTTAAAACAGTTACCTCTTGTTTTTCAAATACAGAGTTGCCAAATTCACTGTTAACAGGTGATTTTACTCACTGTTTGGTCATAAAATAAAGCAAGGAAACTCTTATAGTAACCATAAAGTTGATTTGCAAAAGGTTCTTTTGATTTAACTTACCTCTGCACTAGACGGAACAGCCACATCTTTATTTTTATATGATTTTCTGTCTTTCACACTATAAACTTTGCATTACTATCATCTCATTAAGGCCCACCTGACTTCTTGCTGTGGTCCTTCTCCATGCGCTCTAGGCTCTCCAGCAGGTAGTCCACCTTGTGTTTGATCTGCGTCAGCTCTCTCTTGATGGTCTGCAGATCGTCTGCCTTCACTGTGGGAAGAGAAGCAGCAGAAAAGCCGTCACAACATTGACGCGGGTGTGATGGAGCAGCACGGGACAGCTGCGACCGCGACCTGACTGTGGCACCTACTCGTACGGGAGGTCCTCTGGCTGCTCTTGGAGGAGGAGAAGCTGGTTTTGGTCCGTCGGCTCCCTCCACCGCTCAGGCTGACCCTCGGACGCTTTGATGGAATGACGGCACGGGACAGGGGAGGAGGGGGAGGAGGCACCCGGGACTGGTAGGAGTAGACCCTGCGATACAAAGCATGAGTGGTACACTTGTATCACTGTCAAATTCTTATGTCACATTTTCAAGAATATTTAGAAAGGACCCAAAAAAACGTTTTTGCGTCAGTTATGTATTTTTAACAATATTACCATACATAAAACCATACAAAACCTGGAAAGCTCAGTTACACATACAATAATAAGAAAACAATAACTGAATTTGCACTTGACTCATTTAATATGAATTCAAATGGGGCATTACTGAGAACAAACTATTTGAAGTTGAAGGTGTAAAAATTAAGAAAAATTATAAACCATAAAAATCTTCAGAAACAGACAAAAGGTAAATGGATAAAAAACACTTTTTAACAGCAATTATTCCTAAAAATATAAAGAATAGACAGCTTACCTATCGTAGTAATCTCTTTGAAAGTCATAGTCCAAATCAATAGATGAACTGTGGAGAGAGCGGAGACGGGGCAGAAAGATTAACTGCAGCATGATGAAATACTTTTCTGACTTTGCTGTTCCAAGCCTGTCTGAATGCAGAATTACGGAAACATACCTGTACATGTCTCCCGCAGAGCGCTTCACCGTCTTCGATCTGTGAGGTTTCGGCTCGCCTGCCAGGTTGATGTCTGAGGGAATAACAGAAAACAAGGAAGGACGAGTGGAAGCAAGAGTTAAGAGTTGCCGGGAGTGGGAGAATGCGACGGAACATGTCACGGACAGAAAGTGTGAAGTCTCAGTTAACACATTTCATCACTCCTTCCCCTCTACCTGATGGTATGTTAGTTTAGAAGAGTAACGCAGGTTTTACCCCTACCAGGTGGCATTTGCAAATAATTACACGTTTATTTTAACCTGCATTGAGCAGCGGACAGGTCAGAAGATTTTGATAAAAAACTGCCATTTCTGTGTCTTTACTTTAATGAGAGATGTTGATGTTTTGAAATATCACTCATACTAACTAATCATTTCAGTGTTGTTTTTACATTCCTGGTTTTGGGCACTAGAGGGCAGCACAGTGGCTCAGCTGTTGGTATTGTGAAACAGAAAAAGGCTCCTAGGTTTGAATTTGAGGGTGAACTGAAGACTGTAAATATGAGTGAATACATGTTTATGTTTTTCTCATTTGTTTAACCTGTACAAAACGTGGGAAAAATGACACTTTGGGGTTTTATGGGAGGGCTGGCACAGTAACTTCCTGCAACCAGCACCTGGCCAAGATGCGTTGAACTGTTTCTTTAAGGAAGACAATAAAAGTAACCTTGACAAATCTCACCCAGTCGGTGCTTCGTGCATCATGAAACAAACTCAATTTAATCTAAGAATTGTACAGCCTTGGGGTTGACCGTCTTCTTCTGTGGAATCAAAATGTCATCTTTCAACAAACAGCATCCTGCATACAGAGCTGTCTGCATTTACACATGTACACACATTTGTGTTTAAATACAGTGCCTTCATTATCCATCACCACCTCACCTAGCACCTGTCCCACAATCATGCGGCCGTCCTCGCTGGCCACGGCGGCCCGGGCGTTCCTCTCATTGGAGTACTGGACGAAGGCGTAGCCCTTGTGGATGGAGCAGCCGACGACCTTGCCGTACTTGGAGAAGATGGCCTCCACGTCGGCCTTGGTCACCAGCAGGGTGTTGAGGTTGCCGATGAAGACGCGGGAGTTGAGGGAGCGAGGGTCGGTCTTGTTGGTCACGTTGCTGCTGGCCATTAGGCTGGAGGCGGAGGACAGGGGGGAGAGGAGGCAGGTGGAGAGAGGTGGATAAGGAAAGGGAGAAGAGGAGAAAAAGGAGATATGACATCAGGGACAATATTTTGAGATGAATGATGTTCAGGGAGACAGGAAGAGGTAGAAGAAAGAGAATGAGCAGTGTGAGGGCTGCATTAGTTTTTGATTCATTAGTCTATAAAATGTCAGAAAATGCCCATCACAATTTTACACAGCCAAAGCTGACATCTTCAAACTGCTTGTTTTGTACGAGCAAAAGACAAAACAAAAACCATATTTTAGAAGCTGGAACATGCGAATTAATGGCATTTTTGCTTGTGAATCATTATCAAAACTGTTCTGATCATTTCAGGACTAATGACAAGTTATATGCTCATCTACTAATATTAATACATGACAAACAGATTTACTCATTCTTATTTAACAAAATGGCATTGTAATCATAGATCTACACATGAAAATTCATGGTGTGACTCATACTTTCTACCTCCTACAATACAGGTGGTTTTCAGCATCTTACACACACTACATGTGTGTTTGCACTTTCAGAAAGGGACACGCGAGTCTCTACAAGTAGACATCAGACAGCAGAATAGACATTGTGTGTTCGGGTCATGAAGCAGCCAGCACTCACTCCATTATGTCTGTACTCAGGTCGGTGGAGGTCTGCCTGCCTGTCTGACTCTGTTGGAGAGAAGAGGGGTCGTCGAGGAACTATGAGAGATGGAGTCAGTGACTGTGGGGAGACATCTACTACACCTCCAAAAAGTTTGCTTTTTTCCCCCCCTTGGATTTTTGGCAAACCCAAGAAGTGCTTAAAAAAAAAATAAAGGGGCCGGTCAGGTGGTGGTAGATAAAATGTTTTGTTTTTTTTAAATGGAGGTGGTAATAAAAAAACCTGTGGGATAAATGGTTGTTTGTTATGACAGAACAAGATTTTGCATTAAAGTGAGAAAGCTGCTTTTAACAGACATCTTTACTTCCTAAATTTGTATTTGTAAAACTGATCACTTCCATGTTCTATGTCTCTACGAAACACTTTACAGTACTCCTGCAGTAAACACCACTTTATTGACACTCATAATGTTCCATTTTGTGCTGTGACTTCCACTCAGTTATCATTTTTGCAGAAGTAGATGTGTCAAGTTTGTCAAAAAAAAAAAGTCACATTAGCACGTCGTACTATTAGCAGCGTAAAGTACATCAGCTTTAATACGAGCACAATGACACCAGATTGTCGCTGCAAAGTTATGTAACATTGCGGGGGGGGGGGCGCGACACACATCTGCCAAACACAGGGAAGCCATACTGACAAAGAATTACAAGTAGACCCTCACCAGCACCGACTGTAAGACACTGTAAGACATATTTGTTTAATAAAACTTAAGACTATGACATGAAAAATTACCATCTTGCAGCCACAGAAATTACATTTTTCTCCAGGGTCTTACTGCAAGGTGTTTCTGTTATTTTGTCCTACCCCTGTAGTTCACTCCATTCTTCACTTTTTTGATTTTGCAACACTTTGAGGGGTTTTCTTTCAGCATCAGGACACATAAACCTCACCATGAGTAAACACTGGCCTTTTGTGTGTCTATCTTGTTTTTTTTTTTGCTTATTCTCTCTCAATCCTGAGAGCTGTCCTTCTTATTATCAACCACTTCAGCCACATCTCACCTGCCAAAACACAACACTGCACCCAGCTGGGCTAAACGGTAGCCCAGCAGCAGCCTCTCCCTCTCTGGCCAGTAGCTACTAGCAGGGGATTACATGGTTTGCAGCAGGCTGTCTGGCCAAAAGCTTAATGCTCTGCTCTCCTCTACACAATTTGGCCTGGATGTTTCTATTGCTTGGCAAGCTGACAGGGTGTCTACAACACCAGGTGTGTTCAGGAGGAGGTGGCTTTCACGGGCCGCTTAGCACGTTTCTAATTCTTTGTGGTATGTTGGGGTTCAAGCAGGAATATCCAGGGTTTATATATAAGCATGCACACGTGTGGTTTTCATGACAGAGACTGATGCTGGACACAACCAATCAGGCTACGTTGTTGGGATAGTAAGAGAACAAACATTTATTGGAGAATTTGGTGTTCATTCATATTTCTACAAAAAAATGGCTTGGCTTCTGTTTGGACTGTTGATTGAGGTGTTGATTCATTGTTCAGTAAATATCCTGTTGTGTGTCTCTTTGCCACTGATGGTGATCTACTTGTAAACACTCGTCATGTTTTTGCCCGTGTAATATTCCTGTGTTTGGAACATGGCATCCACTTTTTGGAACTTTTCTCCACGCAACATAATATGATTTGGCAGTGTCTGTGTCGGCTGCATGTAAATCACAATTAGAAACACAAGTTACAGTTCCACTTAGCAGTATGCATCGGCTTTAATAAGAGTTTGACATTCACTGTATTTATTACTGAACTTTTTTTCACTTCCTGGAAGTGAAACAAGGACATCAGTTTCAATCAGTACTTGATCATCTCAAATTCAACAACATAAGTGGTGTTTATTGCAGGACTATTAAATTGAATTGCATTATATTGTAAGGTCCCCCTGGTATTTATCATTCCAAATTCAACATCTTGGCACTTTTTAATGCCTCAATTGGGGGCTAAATGTTTACTGTGGCCCCTCAAATTAATAGTGCGCATTCACAGCAGAGTGAAATTGAATATGACATACAGTTTATAACATTTATTGTATGATGGCCTGTATCTGAGCTTTAATGGTGTTGACTGGAAATCTGTAGTTTCATTTTAACAGGCAAGTTGGTGTCATTACGACAGATCAGTCATGTGAGCGAGTGTTTGTTCAATGTTTGTGCTTCAACTGTGAAAAGACACTGCGCCTGCAGCTCCTGGGACTCATGCTTGAAGACAAAATGACAGAGCAGCTCTGCAGTTTGTGCAGATGTGTATGGAGTAGTATGTATGCGTGCACGTACTTTTACAGATTTATGGAGCACAAATTAAGAAGGAAATTGTAAACAGGAATACAATCTTAACCACTGAGGTTAAATGAGATCTTAAAAGCTGAGTGAAACTGATAATGGGTGTGAGAAATGCAACCTCAAAACCACCTCAGGACTGGAACTGGAATATTTGGATTTGATAAAAGGGTACAAAAAGATCATATATTCAGTATTAGTGAGTACAAGGTAAGTTAGTAATTGATGGTATTCAGTAGGCATGCTATTTTTAATGGGTCCAAACTTACTATTCGGGGTGATAATGGTGACATCATTATTATCAAGAGCAGGTATCTTTGTGTTTCTGTGGGTAATGGACCAGATTTGACTCCATCAAATGACATGCACAAACAAAAAAAATCACATTACACAGCAAAGGCAGCAAAAATCAGGACTTATTTTGCCTTCGTCAGTGTGAGTAATTAATCCAAGGATGCAGGAGGGAGTCATGGGAGTGTTATTCAGAAATTAGCTACAAATTGGGCCTCTAATAATCAACACTGAACGTTATGCATTTTGATTATCATAAACTGGGAACATGAGGGAAGCTCACGTAAGAGGCTGCTAGTGTTAAACAGTTAAAAAAAAAAAAATTAAGAAGCCTATGTTCTACTTTCACAGCACAAAAAACATAAAATACCCACTACATGCTACTTGCTCTGGGGAATCCAAAAGGGTGAGAAACGGGCTAAATCACAAAGGGGTGAAAACAAAAGTGGAATATAAAAAAAGTGATACAAAAGTTGAGGTGAAAAATAAAACCAAAAAAAAAAAAAGGTTGAGACCAACTTACGATTTGCTGCTGTTCAAAAAAGTGGCTTCAAAAACTAAACAGGGGGAAACAAAAAGCGTAGTATTAGAAAAGAGGCTCTAATAAAAATGAACTATTATTATAATAATAAGCAAGGATGGCAAACTATGGAAACTATGTTAAAAAAAAACCCAACACTTTTCTTTGACAAAGCTATTAACTAGAAACTTTGCAAGGTGGCTACTACAAGATTGAACTTGGTAGCTTTTGAGGAACAAATAGCGTAATTACTTAACGAATAATTAATGGCTGTTTTATAACACTTTATCATACTATCCTGGTTTGTTTTCCCTCTAATGCGACAACTGCTCCAAGATGGTGACATTTAAACTGCAAATTTTACTTTTAAAAATAAAACCACTAATGAGCCAGTGTAGGAGCAAGTGAACATGGCACCAACCCTGCCAGCTCAGCTGATCATTTGTAGCATTGCTAGCAGTTCAACTGGGAATCCAAATGGTCATGCAAAAAAAAAAGAAGAAGAGGGAATGGAATTGATTTAAAAATCACTGTCTTTCTTTATAAGCTACTAAATGTAAAACCTAACCTGCTTATTTGTGCTCAAACTACTACAGATATGCAAACTGACATCAACCAATATGAGCAGGGAAATATCAGACACTGGTGTCAGCTTGAAAGGGCACATCAGAGCATCACAGGTCTGGGGGAATTGGCGGCTCCCTACTCTTTCCTCCTGCTTGCCCTCCAGAGTTGCATAGGGCCCCCCGAAGCTGCCATTTTTTTAGAAATTAAAATGACTGGTCTCTCTTGGTAGCAAAGCGCCCTCGCGTGTTGACTGAAATCACCTATATGTTTACATTTCACAAAATAGGGCCCCCCAAACAACATTTTGCATAGGGCCCCCAAAAAGCTAGAAACAGCCCTGGGCCAGAGTAAAGGATTGGGCTGCAGAACAGCACCCCTGGAGCTTGGAGGTGCTCAAGGACACTTCCAGAGGACACACTTGGGGCCAAAGGGGGGGTGGGGTACTGTAGGGGGTAAAACAGGGATCTTGCAGTTTTGGAGGCCATTGTCAACAGCAAGTCTACCCCACTGTAAACCTTTGTTGCAAATTAGATTCTAAGTTTTTCACAGACATGTATACAACTTATCAGTCATAAAGCTATAAGATGATAAATTCAAGAAAGTAACAGAGCAATTTAGAGGTACAGGTCTGATTACAGCTCACTGCATGCCCCTCTGTAGGCCTTCCTCCTGGGTGTAAGCAGCTCCACAGCTCAGACTAAACCAGCCTACTGAATTAATGGACTTCTCAATCTGCAAATAAACTTAAATAATGATCAGAATTACCAAATACACAAATTATGTCGCACCAATGCTACAGAAATTCCAGGTCCATGACTGCACAATACATCAAAACACTGTTGTGTTAATGTTCCTTAAAAACGCGCCCACTTGTCATTAAGGGAAAAAACATCTTGCCTCAAAAATTACATCATTCCTGAGAGATTTGCAGCAGAAAACATACTGCCTCAGCACTGCCAAAATCACAAAGAAAATATGAAAAACACGTTTTAGGAGTCAATGTCAACGACTGCAAATCAAGTTACGGGTGGGGGCAAAACACGGGACGAGAATAAAAAACCTTTTAAAAACATATTTCCAGAAAAAGGGCGACCCGTTTTGAACACTGTCCAGAAAAGACTGGAACAATCCTCCATATCTCTTTCCTCGAAAACATGACCACAATCAGATAAACAATAAGGTAACACAGCAGCCCTGAAAAATGGAGGTTTTCAAATGTCTTATTCGAAAAACAAAAGCAAAAATCTTGTTGTGGAAGCTACTTAAAACTAGTTTCTGCGCATAGCCTACTGCCATCACAAAATGTACGCCACTAAAGCCAACACAGTCTCAGGAATACCAGCCAGGAAAAATGCATTAAAAATAAAAACAAAAAGTCCCAAAGACGGTTCAAAGTCAGGAAAAAAAAAAATAAAAAAAAGACAGGGGAAAAAATCTCTCGGTTAAAAATACTCACCAGGAGCTTAATACAAAAATGAGTAAAATTCAACGCTGTTTTTACTTGAGTAGGTAAAGATCCGTTTACGGCTCTGCACGCTGATTGTATCACCTTGAAACCAGTGGACACGAAATGGCGTCGACTCATGCACACCACACAACAAAAAAGGTCACGCCCACTGCTGCATCTCAGTGTCTGATTGGATATTTAAACCTCCCCGTGTGGATATCCCCTTCAGGGATTGGCAGGCGCGCTTGCCAGTCCGGCTCACGAATGACGACATCCGTATCCTGTACTCGTACGTCTTTTTATTTGTATTTGAATAACACATCTATATGTTAACTTAACCGCCAACAACTCGGGCACGACACTGACACACTCGCGCTACATTCTTATTGTCTCGGCTTCAAAAAGTTGATATCGATGCTTTATTATATGTTGTAGACATAAGCACACAGACACACAGCTGCAGTCAGCAGCAACTGTTTGCCCTGACGAGAGCAAGATGTCCACGCGCTGCGTTCAAGCGCGAGAACAGCCGTTGGAGGACAGACAGACAGGAAAAAGTAGCGTGTGATGTCGAACTGCAGGTCGCTGCCACAACAGTTAGCATTCTAGAATGCAATGTAACGTGTAATAGAATGTAGAATAACAGAACGTTGTATAACAATTTATAATGTTACAATGTCACTTAACATAATGTAGAATTCTGAAGAGGACGACAGCTGTCTCAAACAGGTTTATTTTGGCAAAATGCTTAGCTAATGCCCTTCTATTAATGTTTTCTATATTCAGTGTTGGTACATTCATTTAGATTTGACACATTTTTATTTTTCATTTTGTTGTTTTATTGTTCATTTTAATGCACCTTTACTTTACAACTCAAACATGATTAAAAATTGAATGGCATGTGAAATCTCATGCACCTGTCCATTTTCTTACTGATCAACAATATTGTGCTGCAAAACTGTGCCCTTTAACAGCAATAAATCTTAATAAATAACAATCGTCAATGACTGAATGGCTTTTGAAAGTATATCAGCAGAGTCACCACTTCATTTTCCGTGAGAATGGACCTGTGAAGTAAACAAATATGGGTTCACTATAACACATTTGATAAAATAGCTTAAGAGAAGCAGGTTGAGGTTTTTTCAAGCATGTGTGTATCACATAAAGTACCTTGGATGTCAGTCATCCTCCTGCGGTTTCGAGGCAGAGTGACATCCAGTCTTGGGATGGACTCAGGTGTTCTCAGGACCTCCTCCAGCCTACGTTGCTCCTCATTTTCCTGGTGGATCAGCAGACAATGGGTTATCAAAACCAGTCGATCATTTTGTCCAGAATTGTACTTCACTTCTGAAAGCATCTGAAATAAAAACCTGTGTTGGCGTTTGTTGATGTTTCCTTCTGGCTGTGGGAGTGTTGGGCCCTGGGCTTTGTGCTCCACTTTTCTGTCGTTCCCTCTCTCTCTGCAGGAGGATGGCCTGCCGTGTGGTCCTGTACTCCAAAGAAAAGTTACTGATGGTTTTACAGAAGTCCTCCTCTTTGGTGTCTCTCACCATAGCTCGGGAGTAGCCTAGGAATAAAAGGAACGAGTGGAACCTGGAGAAACAAAAATGAAGAGGAAAACAGCAAGTTTTACTCCTCAACTAAAACCTTTACTGTAGAACAACAACAATAATAATAATTATTATTATAATAAGGACAACTTTTGGCCTCAGCCTCAAACATTTTACAAAATGTATGACTAAAACACCACATCAAGGAGCACTTGGCACCAAAAATGTCAACAAAATGAAATAAACCATGTGCTCGCAGCACACCTGTTGGTAACCCGGCGATGAACAGCTCTCAGGACTTTCAGTCTCTCCTCGCACTCTTTCAAAATCTTCGGCAACCTGTGACGGAGCGGGCCATCCGTGGCCAAGGCCGTATCTTCTCGTTCTCCTCCTCTCCTCTTCTCCACCTTTCCTCCTTTCTTCTTGTCCTCTGCTTTGTCCAGTACCTTCAGCTGCTCCCATGATGCTTTGCACAGGGCCTCTAGCTGGGTGATGTTGGACTGGACTAGGGAGTAGTCGCACTGTAAAGACACGGAAGAGAAGGGAAGTTTATGCATTTTAAAGTGGATTCACAGTGGATTGTTACTTCGATTCATTTTGAATGAATAAAAATAGTTTGTCTATTTGAAATAAGATTACATTTGCTTTAGTCCAAGTTTTAACTTGCTTTGGACTCCCTTTATACCTGATCTTGAAAATGAGTTGGAATTAATTGTGGTGATTTTTATTTCAGCCTTGTTGTTATATCCAAATAACCCTCAGGCTCAAATGCAGCACAACACACACATTCAGGAGACAAATAAACAAACACACACACACACACACACACATAGGCGCAACTACGTACCTTGCCAGCTTTAGTAACAGCAGTGATGTCAGAGTAGAGGTCAGACGATTGCGGGTAGAGCTGCATCAGGAGCACACAGACGTGGTGCAGCAGGGGCTGGCGAGTGTGTGTATCCCTCACCTGGGACAACTTCCCCAGGTAACTCAGCTCAAAACCACGGGCCTTGGCATGTTAAAATGTGTTGTGAGAATTTTTGCCGGAAAGAAAAAAGTAACACTCAAAAGTGCATTAAAAATAAATAATAAAGATTGGGATCACTACACACTCACCTTACATCCATTGAGAAAGTTACCGATAGCTAACACTGTTGCTAAAATACATCTAAAGGTCTGGCTGGCTGCGATCTGTTCCATGGCCAACTTCAGATGGAAGAGAGGCTCAGCAATTTCCTGTTAAGAGGAAGGACACATTTAGAGGACAATGTGGGTAGTGATTCATACAGACTAGGTGAGCCATCAAATCCATGTTTTATTTTTAGACATATTTGGTGATAGGAAGTCATCATGGTGGGATTACTTGGCAATAAAACAATACTGTGACCGTTGATTTTGTGATGATGTAGCTTGTGTAGGTGGCACCATGGTGGTCACGCTAACGCTCATGCTAACACCCTAGATTCGTTTTTATTTTCAAATGCAAATTTAGCTGTTTCTACCCAAAGCATGTAGACTGAATCACTTTCGCCTCACTGTAGAGGGTAGCAGAACAGACATCTATCTTTACGAAATGCTGTTGATTCATAGGTTTTAAGTGGCAAAGCCACTTTCCATCTCATTCCATTGCATGTTCGTTCCACTTTCAGTTACCCTTTCTAAAGAGTCGTAGTCCAGAGCGAAGGCCCACAGCTGAAGCCTGGAGTTCAGATGTGGGATTTCCCCCAAAGTGAGCAGGCAGAGCTCGGCTGGGGCCAGAGGAGAGTGTGGGTTCTGGGCCTTGGCCTCCTTGATCAGGCAAAGCTCCTCTTCTGCTGGGATTAGTGCTTGAAGACGCTGTTTTAGACAGGAATGTGGAAAGAGATGAACTCACATTGCAGGTCTATTCAGGACTCCTAATGCGACTTTCTGCTGTGTCTGTCCCTATCTGTGTCCCCCTCAGGTTTCATTTTGCCATAATAAAGACACGGTAAGGCTAAAAAAAAGGCCTATCCAACGAAAACAAACTTTAGAGGTTAAGCAAATGCTGAGGCTCAAATTCTGGAGGACATGACCTCTACTGTACCTGAATGTCCTCTCTGTCCAGCACACTGCTGTCCATGCTGTAGATAACAGGGGGGAGGAGGCGGGGAGGGGGCAGGCTGCTCAGGGCGATGGTTATGATGTTACTCCGCTTCATCCCCAACACTGAGACCAATGGCTGCTTCTGTGTTGGGATATAGAGAAGGATATGAGACAGTTCAATCAAGATACTATACATAAGTATTACTGTAAATGCATTTTAGGGTTGATTTTAGCCTACTGAGGAAGTATTTGAAAATCTGCAACTGTATTTATGTATTTAAACAGTCAATAAGAGACCAGTCAGTACAAAAATGCCTCATGCAAGAGATTTCATACCATTTATAATAAGTGGTTGAAATATTTTCAGCTACATGGATGAAGGCAAGAAAGAAATGGTTGGCTATAATAGTGGAGAAATGTTGCGCCACATGCTTTAATCTTCATGCTTGATTCATTTTGCAGCTTCTATAAGATTCCAAATCATGGCAAGGACAGAAGATGACTCCCCTTCTCAGGAGTATTAACCTTGCAGTAAACACAACAAAAGAGCTAAGCGCACAACCCATCATTTTGTCAAAATTGGACAAAATTTCACTGTGAAGCTTGTCGTGAGGATACCTTAAATGGTTATTTAATTTAATGACCGTATAAATATTTTTCCAAAAAGTTTACATCTTAAGAAAAACTGATGACAACTGATGTATAACCACATGATTTGACTTAATGGGGTAAAACTGTGGTTGCTTCTTGAATATGTATTTTCCATAAGAGAAAAACAGATGCAAAATGTAGAAAACATGTTTGTTAGCAAAATCTCACTACATTCCTGAGGCATCACACTGTCTCATCGGTCTTACCTGCCTCCCAGAAATCACATTAAAACTGGTGCTGTTGCCCTTAGATTCAAACAGGTACTCCAGTCCGTTTGTATCCAAATGGACTGGCTCAAGTCCGGCCCAAATAGTCTGAGTCCCAAAACGGGTCATCCTGGGAAGAGGAGCTAAACTCTGCAGTTCCCTCCAGTGGAGCTTCAAGGTGCGACATTTGATGGTGACACCTTTATGGGAGACCGAGGGCAAATTTGGGGCAAGCGGAGGAGGAGGGGGAGGAAGAGGAGGGGGTGCTGGAGGGGCTCTGAGACACGTTGATGATTCATTGGTTGAGTTGGTTCCCTCGTCCTCTGTGCTGTCTTCCTCATCCCAGAGGTCTGAGAAATCCAAGGTGTTGAGGCAAAGATGTGCTGCTGGTTTTAGGAACGAACCCCAGGGTTGGTCGAAATCCCAGGTCAGGGGGTTATCCTTGGTTTGGTCCGACTCCTTCATTGGCCTTTCAGAGCTGTCCGTGACTCAAAAAAAAAAAAGTTCTGTTGATATTCAGTAGCATTACCTTGACAAACCAGGTTATAATTTCTTTTTTGCGCTTGAGAAAATGTGACTCCAAAAATCATGCTCCTCTTCATATTAGATCAAAACAAGGCCTTTTAGGATTGGATCAGATTAAGTGCATATTTGCTTTTGTCCTTATTTTCCACACAGCTGCTAAACTTGATCCTTTCCTTGTCTTTTCTTCTCACTGTGCAGTCAGCAAACCCATCATACACTGCATATACGCATCTGAATGTCTGTGGATGCTCAGCCTCACTTGTCGCCCACAGAAGCGCATAACTCACACACTGAAATCACAATCTCTGAAATACCTCTGGGTGTTCTCATAGAACCGTAACCTACAATTGTCTTGGGTGCAGCGTTTGTCCTTCAAATCTGAAACGATGAGCTGAATCTGATGCTTTGATCCAAAGGTCCACTGTTTTCCTGCGGGTGAGCCAGAAACCTTGTGAGCGCAGTCAAAGAGAAAGAATTCCTATGAGTTCTGATGGGTTGCATTTAGTCCTGCGTCCAATTCTGATGACAAAATCCAAGGAATGCCTTTCTGTGGCGCTTCCAGAATATCTAAATGACGTGCTTCTGAAAGTCCTTTGACTTTCATCTCTCTCTCTCTTTGTTTCTCTTTCTGTAAGTGACAGCACAAAAGAGACGGAGAGAAGTGCATTGGTCAGTTGGTGCATTAGTCTTGGTTTATTTGAGTTGCACCCTTTCCCTTAATTTCCTTATCGAGCCTGCATCTCCTGTTTGTATTGCTACTTGTGTATACACAAACCTCTCTATCTGCCACTGAAGATCTGTTACTTCCCTCCTCTTCTGCCTCCCCTTCTACCCCGTGAGCACATAAAAGAGCATGATTGACCAATTTTGCACTGCATCCCTTTTTTATTACATGCAACGTTGTGGACGAAACATCAGCATGCAGTAAAAAAGCTGCCTTGATGAGCCAAGACATGTTACAAAGTTTTAGTGTATATGCTGACACACATGGAAGCGAAGATCTTTGTTCCGCATTGTTTTTTTGCACATTTTATGAAGAAACATTGCAGAGAGAACGATTATAGACAGTGCAGTGCATAAGGAACGACATGGGCTACATCTATTTTATTAAACATTAGGGTACAGTGCAGCAGTTGCAAAAATATCACGTCGTAACTGGGTGAAACAAATTAAAATCAAAGTCACAAATCACTCCAAAACATGCAGTATAGAGTTGTGTACACAGGAGTCATTTGCATGGTCGACATGCCGCAATAATGAGGATCCCTCCCTCAGCCATTAGGTCTCCCCCTAATTACTCTTTATCTCGTTCAGTGGGGCTCATGGGACATTTAGGCCAAAATGGGCTCTATTTGGAAAGCTTTAGCTCTTTTTAACATGTATTTATCAACAGGGTTTTCAAGCCTGCTGCAAAAGACGATTTAGAAAGTGAATACTCTTTTTTAGAATCTCATATCTCCATGGGCTCACCTGGGAGTGGTCATGCAACCATATGGCTTCTACTTCTTTGACCAAATTCATACAACTATGTCAAGTGTAATTTGGAGTTTTTAAAATCTACTGGAGATCCACAAAGAGCCACTTATTAGACAGAATCTCAACTGTCCTAGCTGTACAGTGTTTTTGGGATGATGTGGCGCAGTTACTGAAACAGACAGATTCCCCATGGGAATAGACATTTCCGGGTTATTTCCTTTGATGATCCTGTGTGTGTCTGTGTGGTAGTGGTTGTGTCTATGAATGTGTGCGTCTCTTTTCATCCGTTTCTCTGTCTGTCCCACCATAACCACTGAATAGTTGAACCCCTCTCCCCTGGCCTTTCCAGCAAGATAAAGATCAGGGCAAAAATTACATGTAACCACTCCCAGTTTGCTTTGAGAATATTGACAGTTTTTAAGTTGTGAGGGTCAGGAACCACAACTTGGATTTTGTAATGTAAAGGTTATTTTGAACCACGACACTGATACTTACAATAAAAGATTGAGGTGGATTAGGGCACAATACTTAGATGTCTTTTATATACATTAAATTCTGCTAATAAAGATGATTACTTGATTTTATTATGATGAAATACTTTTGCTTGTGAGACAACAAGTTCTTGAATTTATCGCAAAAGATGAGCTGAGTTGTGCTTTGAGCAAGATCTTGAATTCAATTTAAACCTTTGAATGTGCACCATTTTAAAGCAACTAAACATCTAATTTTCCTGAAAGACAATTACATACCCGTGTACCACACTACTGTGCACCACGCATTCATTGCAACAATGAAGCGGCGGTTGTGACCAGTGAAGGTATAGGCTCCCTCCTTCGGACCTGCTGATTGGTGGGTTCATAAAACCACTTTCAGATCATGATCCAGAGGCGAGAACCCAGCCAGAGGTAGAAGAACACCAAAAACAAGGTAAGCTTTTCTGAAAGTAGGTTATGCAAGGCTGAATTACCAATTGTAATTGAAATTTTGTGAATTTTGTACCACTAAATAACACTAAAGCACAATATCAACTAACATGATAAGATTCTAAAGGTTGGTCCTTTTTTATTACTTGATCATAATCTAGTTTTAACACCATGACTATTTTATTTTTGTGCTTATGTTTAGCATATTCCTAAATGTATGTGTTTAATCTAATTACCCCACAATAAATCTGGAGCCAGGCAGTGCTCCAGCATTATAAAACTCTACATACTACACATAGAATGTGAAGAATATAAATATATACATTGTGCTAGCCCTATGGCTTTATAACCATACATGAAAAATGTGAAAACTATATTTTGTAGAATGAAGCACTGTATGTAATTACCATTTCTTCTGTCCGAATCCATTATTTTGCCAAAAAGAAGAAAGAAATGCATGTAATATATGTGTAATAAATGATGTATTTATATATATATATATATATATATATACAAATGATGTATATGTATATATGATAGTATAGTAAATAGTCAATCACCTTTGGCCTGAAATTCAATTAACCTTAAGTTTTGTTACTTTGGTTTGTTATGAAACCAAAGAATACAAGGCGGTGTCACTGCTTGCATGCATATTTACATACAGTATATTCAAGCCTTTACATGTTATTTGACTTTCTTCAAAGCTGCCTTTTATTTTGAAAGCCCCGAATGGAAGTCCCTCCTTCCGGTTTCCGCGCTCCCGCGTTGTTTTGGGAGCATTCGGTATCCCGGTGAGCGCGCGCTTCCCGGACTGTAGCTGCCTGTCATCGTTCGGGCTGACATCACACAGAGGATTTGCTACAATGTCAAACACTCACAAGCAGCGCGAGCTCATGGCTTCCCCGCGCCACAATGAGAAGCATCGCCGCGTTCTCCTGCTCATCCTCTAAATACAGAACTCCATTCACTTTTTATGGGTTTATTCCATCTTCCTGGGTAGGATGCGTTTGAGGTAAGATGGGTTACTATGTTCTATTTATTATTGCTTAGAGTTATTTTCGTCTTTCCATACATGTCTGTATGGAAATAATTTCATGTGTTTGAATGTCATAAGAAAACATAATTTCTTAGTGTTGACAGGATCTTCTCCCCTTTATCTGAAAAGTTGTCCGGCTCTAACATTGACTGTCGTAGGTTATTACGTAATGGGAGTGCGGACACTGCTGAGCAGATGTTACAGTGAGGTGAAGTGATGTCAAATCTCTGACAGCACGACCCCACTGCTTGCGTAAAGACAGCATCATCTGTACACCACTGTAACACCAAGAACACAATAAGTACTTTCTTTACTGTAAGGAAAATGAAAAATTATGCACCATTATCATTGGCCCAGCTGTATGGGAATTGTAGGAATATTAAGCCTATATTATCAATGAAAAAAGTTTAATATGACGCAGTCAATTCATTTATTGAGTACCACATGCTGATTTCATTCATATTTTTATCAATGAAAACTATATTCAGGCACATTTTATTATTCCATAACATAACTTTTTTTTTTATTTAGTTTTTTTAAAAGATTTTTTTTAAAAGTATTTTTAAATCAGTGATGATATTGACTCACCAATTCAGTGTTATTGGACATAACGACAAGCACTGATGATATGGACTGGAAAGGGCTTGACAATATAGTAAAAGTCAATATCACAATATTAATAAAAATATCTGGTACCAATAATAAAGTCATTACTTAGAAC
Source organism: Maccullochella peelii (assembly GCA_002120245.1). Taxonomy (NCBI): domain Eukaryota; kingdom Metazoa; phylum Chordata; class Actinopteri; order Centrarchiformes; family Percichthyidae; genus Maccullochella; species Maccullochella peelii. The sequence goes on from LKNJ01001639.1 coordinate 53,993, forward strand.
TTATGAACCCTTTATAAAAGGTGCCTTAGTAGGAAGCGGTACCAATTGGAATTAATTGAATTAGAATTTTGTAAAAATCTTCAATGTCAAGGAGGAAAAAACTTCCACAAAAACCTCAATTAATGCTACTGAGATACCTCCCCTGTTGTTTATGTGCCCCGGCAGGTCTATGTGAGTGTGTGAGCCAGGTCAGAGGTCATGCTGCGGAGGGAATCTGACTCCCACGGCCTCTTTTCCTCCTTAGAGACGTCTGACAATGACTGTGAGGTGAGGTAATTTATTTATACCTGTTACCACATTTTGTGGCCTGTAATTGACATTAAAGATACATTACATTAAAGATGAGCAATCTAATCATGATACAATATATGCAACTGAAACATCTGGTGAACGGGTAATATGCCACCATCTTTTTAATCATAGCTCTGATGTTATTTACTTCTTTGACTGAATCACATGGATTTATCAGCCCTCATAGCTCAAATGTCTGCCAGTGCCAGTTAGCCATCCTCCACTTTTGAGCAATTTAAAATGCGAGTAGGTGGAAAAGGTTAAAAGCCAGAAATCTCATCACTGAGCCACTGACAGGGATGCATGAAATGAAAACTTTTGCTCATGCAAGAAATGAATACCTCCATGTTCATTCTACATGATACTGTTGTACATTATATAAGCTTGTGTCCATTAAAGCGTCACTCTGTTCCTTCAACTTAAGCCTCTTTCACGCACAGTTCCCCATACTGGTATAACTGCTCAGGCACCGCTAGTAATTTTCACTATTCACACATGCAGTTACATTCAGGAACATTCCCGTCTTGCGCCTTTTCACACATGGCACGGCAAAGCTGGAATAGATTGGGCAGGGGATAATGCAGCAGATGGCGGCAATGCAACACTCCTGGATGCCAACCGCCGTTAAAACTCAACAGAAGAAGAAGAAGACGGGGCAAGGCCGGCTGTATGTGTATGCGGTGGAATACTTCTCTTATTATTTTCAGGAACATGGCGGGCAAGCCGGTGCCAAAGTTCTTGTAATGTATTTAATATTCAGTTATCAAATCACCCACGAAAGCATTGGTAAGGCAGCAGTAAACAAGTCAAATACGTCATCAGCGGGTCGCTCCACATGAAAGCGACTTTCGTCAGACGGACGTAACCCTTTACCTGCTTGTCCCTGTGTTGCTGCTTTCATTCACAACACAGCCGTTTCCAGCATTTTCCCTGAAATGTTACTAGGTCTTGAGGTGGGACATTGGCGGTACAGATTTCCCTGAATATCGATCCCTGCTCCCATTCACACGCGATCCCATACAGGAAATGTTCCTGAACATTTCAGGGATAGACTGCATGTGTAAAAGGGGCTTTACTTTGTTAATATGCTGCTGGCTGAAGATAAAAGGGACAAGAAGCTTCACATAAGTCAACAGATCACAGTTGTTTATCCTCCCTGTCTTTGTCTCTCTGTCTCAGATGGGGGCGAGTTGTGGAGAGGTAGATGTAGTGTGTCTGTGCGAGGCCGGTCCCTGTACACTTTACTCTGAAGCACACACGCCTACGCCGGTGAGTGCTCAGGCTTCCCACTTAAGTGTCTGTGGCCAACGCTCAGAGTGTTTCTTCATCCGTAATTGTGCTCTAAATACACTGACCTCTCTATATCTCTGCTGCTGTCTGTGTGTTTTTTACTGTATGTTTTAAAGGGACTGTCCATGGTGTTTGTTTCAGGTTGCCGTATTTCTTAAAATCAACAATTTAATTAATAATCTAATGAAATCTCTGCTTTCTCCATCTTCTTCTCTTTACTTTCTGTTCTCAGGACACACTGCTGTGTGAACACTGTGGTAAAAACAGAGTAATGATAACCAGGTACTCTGAGGGATACGGCACAGAGGTAATGTGTGACAGGCCTGTGTGCGCAGGGTAGAGTCCGACCTGCAGGTGTCTGAAGATTTGATATTAGTGTTGCCTTTAGTTTGACAGGCAGCTGTGGTTTTGTAAACCTGTTTCACGTTTCCAGCACGTTAAAGGCATACATGACTAATAGCAGGGTTCATGAAGGCCAAAACCGATGATACGTTTTGGCATTGATAGCTGATATTTTTCATGTGGATTTTTCCAGTAGCTTAAAATGTGAGTATAATAACCCCAAAAAACTAAAGTACTGAATGTTTCACCTGAGAATTGTTTTGTCAGAGTCAAACAGCCAACAGCAATATCAGAGAACATTGTACATAGAAGCCATATTACTACTTGAAATAGAACTGGGAGTAGACTTTTATTTAAAGGAATAGTTCAACATTTTGGGATATACTCTTATTCTCGAGTTAGATGAGAAGATCGATACCACTCTTATAATTGTTCGTGAAATATGAAGCTACAGCCAGGGGACGGTTAGCTTTGCTTAACATAAGCTTAGACAAGGAAGAGCACATAACCCCCTGTAAAACCACAAGATGTCGTTATCACACTTTGGTTTTAATACAGATGAAACAAAGGAGTGTTAATTAGCAAGTTTTAGAGGTGCTGGTAGGTAGATTTCTTTACTAACCTTCGGAGAGAGCCAGGCTAGCTGTTTCCCCTTGTTTCCAGTCTTTGTGCTAAGCTAAGCTAACTGTGTCCTGGCTGCAGCCAAAAAAACAAAGGGAATAAGCATATTTGCCAAAATGTCTAACTATTCCTTTAATCATCTAAATTGTAAGGGTAAAATGTATACTCAGTATAGCACCCTCAGATATTTCCATGTATAAATGATGTAGGGTTTAGTGCCTATAACAAATAATCATCATCAATATATAATCATGTTAACTATTTTGTTCATTTAAGCCAAACTTCCCAAATGTTAAATATAATCTAAAGAATGAAGCAGTCATTGAACTTTGCCTAAATAAAATACGGTATATTGGCTAAATTATTATAAGAAGACGTAAACAAGACTACATTCGATACTTTTTCAATATGCAGATCTAAAGACACATTTTGGTTATTACCACAAAAGTATTAAAGTTTGATGGCCAGCCCTACCTGTCACTGACGCACAATTGTGATGATTGATAAGTGTCCAGAACCTCAATTGAGTGTTTCTTATGCAGAGAATAGCGAATAAGTGAATCAGGGAGAGTAACTTTCATCAACAACAATTAGATATCCGTAGATATCAGTCTTTGTATTTGCATGTGAGCTGCTAGTAAGTAAAATCAGGCAATAAGAAGCAATCACCATTAGTCATGTGTCGAGGTGCCAGCTGATTCATGCATAATAACAATGGTGATAATAAAAAGTGACGCATGAGAACACTCACACAGACAAATGCCATCATCAAGTGTTGTTTTTGGTTTAGAAATAGTGGCAGTCGGTGATGATTCACTGGGGCTCTTTGGTGTTTCATCCAACAGCTACAAAATAAAAGCTCCCATACAGTAAATGTGAAGGCTGTGTTTATAAATGGGTTTCAAATTTCTCTTTCAAAAATGTGTATTTTATTTGTGCCATATGTTTCATTCCTCTGCAGGAGGAGTGTGTATTGTCTGACCCTCAGGGGGAGAGTGATGCAGATGCTGATATAGAGGATACAGATTGCAGGTTTGATGTGCACAAACACACAGTCACTCACATACACGAGCATATTCACGCACAGTATCTCTTTGCTTGCAGTTCTTCCCTTGTAGTTGTCTGACCTTGTGCCTTTAACCCGATTGGTTCAGACTCCAGGAGCCAGGTTCTCTCCAGCGAATCAGCTCGCGGAGACGCAAGCGCCCGCGGGTGGCGCGGCAAGACACCACCGAGAGCGAGGACGATGGTGGGCGGAGCCACAGATCGCATCGCTGGAACCTCAGGCTCAGTCCTGACAGGGCACACAGCAGGACCATACTGGAGGTAGAAAAAAACACAACAATGTAAAGTCTAATTAGTCTAATTTGTACATCTGCCCACCAAGGCACAACTTCAACACAACACAGAGGCTTTAGTATCGTTTTTAATATGTAAATTAGACAAACCTGCTGTGTGACTTAGTATCTGACTAGCTTAGCTGCGGTTTAGAATGGGTTAAGCTAAACCCTTGAACCTGACCGTTCTGTAAAAGCGAGCACAGGTTAAGCTGGACCACAGCTAAACTGCTGCTAAACGGTGTGTATTAAGAAACAACCTCACCTATTGTGATTCAGATGAACAAATTAGCGCTGTATGTCCATTGTTATCAGAAAATGGAGAAAGAAAATTGGTTTCAGATTTAGCTTTCAGATTTTCCAGTTAAGTTGACCGTATCACCGGCTGCTAAGGAAAGACTTTAGAAATAGCACTGGAACAATATGCTGTTTGTGCATTTTTATCAGTGTACACACTTAAAAATGAACATTTTGTCCATATGATAACAACTCAGTCGTCTCATCTCTTTCTTCTTTGTCTTCCAGGAGAGCATATCACAGGTCAGGCCACTGGTCATCTGCCGGCCAAACATGGAGGGGCAAAAGATTCCAGTCGAACTGCCCCGAGGCTCCAGACGTCTGATGTCTCTGTGGCCATCTTCCCCCTCTCTCCCTCTCATCCTCCTCATCTCGCTGCCTCTCTCCCTCTCCCTTGTCATTGTTATCGTGTCTTTCTTTCTACCGTGGGCCAGTGCTTGACCCAGCATTTCTGTGTCAAGAGAATAATTTAATTCCAAAAGAACTACAAAAATGTCCACCAACTCTTACAATGTAGTGGATAGCACAAAGGGGAAACAAAGATATGGCGCTTCACACAGGATAGTCGACTAACTTAAAGATGTTTTGATAGACCCTCCATATTTCATTTTTTTTTTCCTCCCAGAATATACTGAAACACACTCTGGAAGGATTTTAAACATCTTGGTTTTTGGGGACAGTTGGCCTTTTGGCTTCATTAAAGCCAGAAAGTAGTGTCTTTCATACTGCTCCACTCTCTGTACATTTAGTTCCAGAATCTGTTCACGCTGAAAACAACATAAACTCAGTGCTTGCTTTTGCCTCATAAAATCTCACCTTCCGTCTCACTTTCTCACCCCCTCGTTGGTAAAAATAGACCTCTCATCTCACTCCTTATTCTAACGAGCCACAGGAGTGATACGTGGGGGAAAGGTTTCAGGGCTACGCAGGTACATTCAGAAAGAAAAAAATACCAGGCTCAATAGGAAAAATGCGGAAAAGACGATGCTGCTGAACTATGCAATTCTTCTGTTCCTACCGCAGCTTCTAAACTGCTGCTAAAGAACGTCTCCTATTTCCTTGGCACTGTCGTCACCTTCTTGGCCCTTTCCCTTTTCTATCTGAGGAATACACTTCGTGAATGCAGGGACTTGATGATTCCAAAATAGAGCATGACCTAATTTAAAAAGCAATAGCAGGAGAGATCTGATATAGCTCCCATCACGTATGATCTACAGTACATCTGGTGGTTTAATGAATGGATTACATGTATTATTTTACTTGAAAACAGGTGGATTCTTCTTTTTCTTCCTCCTTCTTCTTTTTCCTGGCTGCACTTGTGTGTTTTTAGTAAAATAAGCCGACCTCAAAATTAAATGAGCTTCAGTGGAACTTAATTATGTTAAAAGCAATTTAAACACTTAAAACAGTCTTACAGTTGAAACATTACTATCATGTTTAATACTATTTATGTTATGTCTATATTTATGAATTATTATTTAAGAAGAAATAACTGGAAAAAGCCATTTTGCCGTGGTTTTCCTGTGCTGTGTCTTTGACGTTATGTTGTTTTTGTATGTTTTTGAAGTTCTGATTATTTTGTTCACACCACACCAGAGTTGCTTGCATCCTTGTAGAGAAATATACATTAACTTAACCCAAATTAAGATCAGGTTGTACTGTATGAGCTAATGTGATTCATGTTTAATAACTTTTCTTCCCTTCCAGCCTGCTGTAATGCCTGTCTTAAATCTTAAATTTGATTTCCATGTGTATGTTCACCTCTGTGTTTCATGGGGCCATAGTTCAATAAAACTAGATTGTATTTTGACAAAAAAGCTTCCTTTTTGTATCTGTGTTGTGGTTTTGTGAGGGTTTATGAGCGGGACTATTTCTTAGTGGCAGTGACTTTCTGGAGGCTCTGCTGGTCTCCTTGTTTTTACACTTCAGTTTTTGTACAGATTAAAAAAAACAGATATAAAGTGTTATTTAGTGAGCTTTAGAGGTGCTGGTAGGCTGATTTTGTCACCTTCGGACAGATCCAGGCTAGCCGCTACCTCCTGTTTCCAGTCTTTATGCTAAGCTAAGCTAACCGACTGCTGGCTGTAGCTTCATATTAACCGCACAGACATGAGAGTGATATTGATCTTCTTATCTAACTTTTGTACAGCTTTAAAAAATAGGAGTGAAGTCTTTGAAAAGTGAAGACTATTTTTCTTAATCACAGCAGAAGAAGAAGAAGAAAAAGAGGAATGCAGCTAGGTCTCATGTCCCAGCAGTGTTTGCTGCTCTTGAGGAAAGGGCCTGAGGGGGAGGGTCCCATAACGAGGTTAGCGCTCTTCACTCCTTCTCTCGCTGCGTGCGTCGTCATGGTAACAATCAGGACTGCAGAAGAAACAGATTTTTCATAATTGTGAGCTGCTGCCCTGAGCGAAAACACTCACGGTGGGTGATAATAGATGTGAATGCAGCAGCATCTGCACATCTGCTGTGCTACAAACTCTAGGATGTGAACACGGCAGTAAACAAGTTGGTTTCAATATAGTATAATTTACTTTTATTTCTTTTTTAAAATACGGTGGCTGTATAAATTAAGGCTTGTACAGGGCTTTTTCAAGGTGTCAGGGTAAATTTATGGATTGAAAGCAGCTTTCAGACATTTAAATGCCTACAAACACACAACACACACATTCAATCTGGAGAGAAGTGCTTTACTTAAGAATGTGTCAAAATGTAAAATATTTAGCTCAATCTTTCAATCTATTTAAATGCATTCAACTTGTCTTTTTGCGTAGGGTTGAATAATAACCTGACTCACTTGTCTGCTTGTTTAAACTTCCCTGTATGTTTGTGCAGTAAGTCTGTGTGTGTGATGCCTCACACGTGAATGGCTGTGAAAAGAGCAAAGTCATTGTGTCCTCAGGTAGGAGTGTGTTTTAAAGCGAGGTTTTGCCCACCAGTTTCATTTCCAACTCACCCACTCACGGTGCTTCAACTTCAAAGCATTCAATATAAACTCACTGTGTTGATAAAATGAAAGGGCTGTCATTTCACAGCTTTTAGGAGGCAAGATTGCCTCAAGGTTAAAGAGAAAAGGACAAGGGAACTTGGATTTGAACTTGTTCCTTGAGCAAGTAGCTACCTAAAGTTACAGACCTCTGAATCTATATCTTATATTTATTCAGTGATTACAGCTCTTTCCATCGGTTGGAGAAACAATTGATCGATCATAGCCGTGGTGGAATTTAGATTGGGGACATCAGTGGATGCTAATAATTATGTAAACTGGGAAGATTTTCACAAAAATAACACAATATACTGTAGATAACAACATCATTAACATCATTTAGTTTAAAGTTATTAGCAACTAATTCTAAACTGCACTACTACTAACTGAATAAATTAAGTACCTACATTTACAAAAGATTGACAGTTACGTTTGATATATGGATAAGCCCCCTAAAACTGTTACAGCTCGTGATGCTACAGTGACTTCCATTTTAGCAATGTGGTAATACAAAGAGAGAAGATATTTATGAGGGTCAATTGTCAGCTCCTTGTGACCTGTGAAACTATTTTTCAAGTCAAGGTTACAGTATGACCCAGCTGTTTGCTTTTGCTGTCAGCACAGAAGGCGACAGGTGTAAATGCTGTTGTTTTGTTGCCCCTTCGGCCTCCTTCTTCCCCTCATGTCTCTCGATCCTTGACCCAGATTCCACTGTATTTGGACATGAAGGACCAATGTGATCCCACTGAGACACTCCAGGAATTTAATACTGATCCCAGAGTCATATGGTCCAGAATGAAGATGCCAAGGCTCCTTCGAGATGTCTTGGTTCACAGTCGGACGGGCAGAGATCCAGCTGCCTCCAGGTCTAGATTGTTCCCTTGTTTATTACTTGCTTGGGTCAAATCTTTACAGTATAAATTTAAGAACTGTAGAACTGATCACTACAGGAATAAACTGCAAAGTGGAATCATAAAAAAAAAAATCAGGATAAATTGCATGGCCTGTAAATATACTATGTCTGATAAATGATATAAAAAGAAACTCAAAATAAGGTAACAAATTGAGGACACAAAGGTTAAGGAACAAAACAATTTAACAATGTAGTAAAGTAAAAAATATGACTACATTTAGTTCTTCAACCCATCACAAACCTTTGTTAAATCTCAGACTGACAGCCCAAACAGTCTAGAATTTCAATTACCTCGTGATGTAGTACACTGTAAATAGCAACTTGTTTGGTTATGGGCTCTTGTGCCACTCTCAATCATTCACATACAGGAGGAGAGAGAGGCAGGGGAGGAACAAACAGACACAGCTGGTGTCTGCAGACAGGAAAAAGCTGCTAGCTACAATAACAGCAACATCCAAACAGGGGATTAGTACTGGACATACATGATTTTTTCTTTGCATTTTTCCTCATAAACTAGGCAAAAAGTGATCTGCAATATTTTGACTACTAGAGGTGTAAATGTTTCGAAGGATTAAAGGGATTACTACAGATTAGAGTGAGATGGCTAATGCGTGCCTCCAGAAGGAGTGGGAGGAATGGAAGCAAGAGATGGAGGAGAACAGGAGGAGGAGATGGAGGGAGAGGGTGAGTCGTTGGGCTAAGATGGAGGTGAGTGATGAGGAGGAAGAAGGGGAGGAAGAGGAGGAAGAGGACAAAGACTGTGAGGAAGAGGAAATGAGCAAAGACGAGGAAGAGGAAGAAAATGAAGCTGGTGAGAAAGGAGAAGAAAAATGGAAGGAACAGATGGAGAACAGGAGGAGGAGATGTAGGGAGAGGGTGAGTCGTTGGGCTAAGGTGGAGGTGAGCAATAAGGAGGAAGAAGGGGAGGATGATGGGGAGGAAGCGGAGGCAGAGCGCAAAGACTGTGAGGAAGAGGAAGTAAGTGAAGACAAGGAAGAGGAAGAAAATGAAGCCGATGAGAAGGGAGAAGAAGAGGAGGAGGGAGAGATGGAAATGAGGGAAGCAGAGGAGATAGAGGACGAGGGAAAATATGAGGTACAGAGGGGGGTTAAGGAGATCAAAAAGGGAGATGAGGAGGAAGACAGGGAGGTGGTTGAAGCAGATGAAACGGTAGGCATGGAGGAAGAAGAGAAAGAGGAAGAAAATGAGGTGGAGAGAGAAGTTAAGGAGAATAATGAGGTGGATGTGGAAGAGGAGAAAGAGGTGACGAAAGCAGAAGTGAAGGAAGAAGAGAAAGAGGGAGAAAATGAGGTGAAGGAAACAGAGGAACTTGAAGAGGAAGGGGAGGAAGGAGAAAATGAGGTAGAGATAGAGGTTAAGGTGAATGAGGAGGTGGATGAGGAGGAAGATGATGGGAAAGCGGAGCATCAGGAACAGGAGCAAATTGGATCACCAGGCAGAGCAATTCAGGCAGAGCAATTCAGAGAACAGATGAGAAGAATTGAGGATGAGAACATTCAGCAAAACCAAGAAAGTTCAGGGCAAGAAAACAAAACAGTCAATGAGAAAGAAAACTTGTCAGGTTCAGCTGAATCCGATAATGAAGATTATGACTTGGCGAAATCTGAGGATGAATGTTACAACTTTGAAAGGATAAAGGATGACAACAACACACAATATAAGGATCCCGAGGAACTGGAGGACCCTGAAAATAGCATTCTAGGAGCGTGGACTTCTAAGGAAAGAAAAGAAGAGGAAAATGAAAGTGAGAAGTTGACTGATGAGAAAGAAACAGTGGCAGAGTTTTGGTCAACTCAAGAAGAAGAGTTTCAAGATGAACACAAAAAGCTTCAAGAGGAAGAGGAAGAGTCTACAGATGACGAGGAAGCAGGTTATTCAGCGGACGAAGATGCAGATTGTTATGACGAAGACGTGGTAAAGATTTACTGCAAAGATGATTATTTCATAGACATTTTCCACACCTTGACAGAGTTCAGGGACTCCTCCCTTCTCACTGACCTTACTTTGAGAACAGAGGATGGGAAGAGTTTCCAAGTACACTCCCCTGTCCTGGCTGCTGTCAGCTCCCATATCCGGGAAAGTCTGAGTAGAAGCAATGCAGGAAACGCTAGAGTTGATGAAAGAAAAGATGATGATACAAGTGTTGGACTCCAGAGGCCATCAGTGTCTCTGTGTCCAGAGGTGAATCATGTTGGATTAGAGGCAGTTGTGGAGTTTGCCTACACTGGACTCATATCATGTTTGAACAAGGACACTGTGCACCAGATAAAGGCTGCAGCTCAAACACTGGGTGCCACCAGGGTGCTGGATCTCTGCACAGAGGAAGAGGAAAAGTCCACAAAAACTGGTGGGCTGAAGAAAGAGAAAAGGATCTCGGCTGCAGAGCAAATGAGGATCAGTATTCAGTCCATCAAACAGCTGTGGATGGACAGAATGGGCTGTGATGTAATTCTGGAAGCTCTCGGAGGATCGCTTCATGGTGAGTAGACCACCAATAAGTTGTACATTTCTGCACAAGTGTTATAGCAGCCACTCTTGATCTTTGCCCAACTGAAATTGGGCACCCAGTCAGTGAGCTCTCTGTCTAGAGAAAGCTGAACTTACTTACTTCAGAGCAACATTAATTTCTAACTCTGGTATCTAAAGTCACATTACAGGATTTCTTGGTATGATTCCTGTAGATTCCCGTACATTTTACTTTGCATTATAGTGGGTTTAAACTGTACTTATTACAATCCTTCCTTCAGTCCACAGAGTCATCCTGGCTGTGTGGAGTGACTACTTCTGCAGCATGTTCACCTTGGGGATGAGGGAGTCCCATCAGCCCTGTGTGAGCCTTCCCTTCCTTTTGGCTTCAGAGCTGGAGGTTCTGATTGACTGCTCCTACAGTGGGGCTCTCCCCCTCAGCTGGAGGTGCATCTTTGAGCTCACCAGCACCGCTCTCCAGCTCCAGTACCAACCAGCCCTCTCCTTGTGCCTTAACTTCCTGCAACAAGAAATAAATCCTCACTCCTGCCTAGATGTGGTGTCTTTTGCTGAGGCCTACGAGATGGCGCAGCTTCTTGAAGTCGCAGACGATTTCGTCTTGCGGCAATTCCAAAAGGTGGCGTGCACCTCAAAGTTCAAGGACCTGCCGGCCAAACAGCTCCTCAAGTACCTAAACAGTCGTTCACTCTGTGTTCCATCTGAGCTTGTTGTATTCAAAGCAGTGGTGGCATGGATCCAAGCAAAGCCCAAGAAAAGGCTGAAGCTTGCTAAAGAACTAATGAAAACCATCCACTTTCCCCTAATGATGTTCAAGGAATTCAAAGAGGTCCAATCTCTTAACATGTGGTCTGATCACAGCCTGGCAGAGCTGTATGAAGCAATTTATGATGATTTCTGCTCGAATGAGATTGCACTGCAGAGTCAGTGCCGCATCTATATGCCGAAAGAGAGTCTGGTCTTGATTGGAGGTGACCAGACTTCTGAGGACCTGGGTAGACGCAGCATCAGCAGAGAACTCTGGTTTGGGAATTCCCTAAGGAACCACACAGGGATAAGAAAGACAATGGAGTGGAGAAGGTTGGGAGAGATGCCAGAGCCAGTGAGGTATAGACATGAGGTGGCTTTGCTCAAAGGACAACTATATGTGTCTGGAGGCAAGAAGTATTATGGCATTAATGACACCCTGAATTCTGTTTACAGGTGAGACAGGGTAATCTTGGATCCCAACCACAAACAACCATTTACAGTTTTATAGATATGTTTCAGTGCCTCTATAATAATTAGAGTCTCATTTTACCAAATATGTAGGTATGATCCCCTTCAAAACAACTGGGAGAGCCTGGCTGAAATGCAGAAAAAGAGATGCTCTTTCTCTCTGGTTGTGCTTGATGGAAAGATATATGCCATTGGTGGACATTGTGACCCCGACTATTTGGAGAGTGTGGAACGATACTGCCCCACTGCAAACTCTTGGAGGTACGTTGGAAGGGATATTCATTTTTCAAAGCAAAGTGTGTTATATACATGAAGGATATAGTCTTGCTAACAACCATCTACCAACTTGGTAGCTTGTACCATATTGAGTAGATCTGGATAGCTAACTTAGGCAGTGATGGATGGCTGACCAGTCATTAGGATTTGCTTGCTAAAAATGTCACGTTACCTTAACATAAAATTAGATGCAGTGGCAAAATTGAGTCTACTGAATTCTGTTGACAGATACAACATTGCCTAAGAGAAGGGATCTACAATATGACCATCAGAGGATCCTTTATGCTAACTATATAAGTTACAGAATCCTGGCCTGATGCAAGAAATGACGCTTTAATGAAAATTAACTGGAGTTGTTGAGAGGCTGAAGTTTGATGAGTGTAGATTATCAGGGATCAGAGGAGGACAGATAAAAGACAAGAGGCTTTTGGCAGGGGAAGACTGAAGACAACTACTAAGTTTTAACTAGAAACTAGTGAAGGCTAGCTGATGGGAGTAGACTTGAGAAGGCAGGAGTAGGTTAAGTATACCCAGGTGATGAAAGGACAGAAAAATGAAAACAACTCAAGAACAGTGAGATAATTTTGACTAATGAGCAAAGGAGTGACTTGAGACTACCTAGAGACTACCTACTAGTGGGGACAATTAGAATTAGCTGAGGAGTAATCAGGGGAAAGCAACGCAGCGGGGAGCTAAGGTAATACAATGAATTGTTGAGGAATGGTCATGTGATGAAGAGGTTCCAGCCATGAGAGAAACACTTTACAGATTGGATACTTATACTGGATAAAACTTTTTAACTTTACAGCTTTATGGAGCATAGCGTTAGTTCAGGCAAAACTTGCATTAGCTGACTGGCATCAGCTGCTTTATTTATCCTTCACAATTACTGGCTCATTCACCAGCTGTTTGGCTACCAGCTGAATAGTAATGCCCAATCTTATACAATATTCATACAGGTTTACACCACGGCCATTATAACCTGATACTTCTCATTTGCCATAAATGGTCAATTATGTCACGTTCTCTGTCTCAGACTGGACAAAGTATATACTTTTAGATATTTACATACAAATTCTTCTCTTTCAGCTTCACCTGTCCCTTGGATCTGCCTCTGAGTGGCCATGTAGCAAAAGTTTTACAAGGGCAGATCTTTGTCTCAGGAGGGCTGAGCGGCGACTACCAATATCTTGCATCGATGTTTCTGTACCACCCAGAGACAGGAAGCACTTATTTGGCAAACATGGCTAAACCTCGAGCTTATCACTGCATGGAAAACCTAGGTGAATGTCTTTATGTAGCAGGTGGAGTCACCACAGATGATAACATGACTATTCTTGACCACCTTGCTTGTGAGGTGTACAATCCAGTGGCTAACTCCTGGACTGCATTCACATCTCTGCCAGTGCCACATGTAGGAGCAGGAAGTGCAGTTTTGGAGGGAAAGTTTTATGTGCTGGGTGGATACAGCCAGGAGGACTACAGTGACATGAAGATGGTCCATCGTTATGATCCCACCACACAGAGATGGGAGAACATGGGCAAGATGCCGGGCCCAAACAATGACATACGAGCATCTCTGCTGTGTTTGCCACAACATTTACGACTGTAAGACATGGTGGCGTATGCCATTACTATTGTTGTTTTATATAAAGTTTAATGATGCTGAATTTCAGGATACTGAAATGTTAATTACAGTGATATCTATGTAAATTAATGCATTTGTGGTGCTATATATTCAGATTAACTGTACAGTGTTTAGAAGGTGCCTGTAATAAAATTGTTCATGCTTTAGTTAGGGATGGGATGACAATTATTCCCATAACAAAACAAAGAATAAAAATAGTTTTAGACTCATTATACAACAACCAACAATAACGCTAAATTTTCTCAGAGAAAGAGCTACTTTGGAGGCAAACCTTAATAGGTGCAGCCAATGAATTATGGCTTTTCAGAACCTGGGTTCATTTATTCATTCATGATCTATAAAGATGAACAGGATATATAGGCTTCAATGACTGGAATGTATGCTATGATGTTCTTTCCAATGTTTCTAAAAATTATGATTAATTGGCCCCAAAATTGAGGTTTGACTCAACCAATAAAATTATAAAGGATACCACTTCCCATTGAACTTGGTCATTTGATTCATTGTTTATATAAGAATTTTGATTAGTGCAGCTTTAAACTCCAATCAGCACAAGAAAACATAAAAACCTGAGTCAGACAGTATCCGGACATTCTTCTACTTTGTTTTACAGCCTTAGGACATGAAGTGTCTACAATTAGGCTCTCAGCCATTTGTGAGAACAAACAATGTGAGAGTGTGCAGTGCCTGTATTTTGGTCATAACCCTCGCCTGTGTTTGAGAAGATCTGTTTGAAAACCAGGGTCTTGTTTGTGCAGGGTCCTTTGTAAATCTCCCCGGAGTTCACCAAAGAGACAGAGAACGCGATCTGAGGAGCACCCGTGGACAGACAGTTACATGGAGAAATTGTAAATGTTAATATAAAATATGTATATGTATATGTATATCCATTATGATTTTCCAGATCGGACTTTTATTAAAAAGTACCGTAATATTAGATGAAGTTGGCCTCATTATCAGCCTGTCTGCAGTGGTCAGTATGTTCAGCAGGTTTAATTTTCATGTCTATGGGATGCCAAGTGACACATGAGGTGTTATGTGCACAAATTGCATTTTGTACACATCATGTATGCTTCATGGTATGAATACACACACAGTATATACTTCTTCCATACAATTCAGAATATCAAATATCAAATATCAAATAAGAGATTTCCTGTCTGCTGTTTCCTGGTTGTTTGTTTTGAGTGGCGAGGGACATTCCCTAAATGACATTCAAGAAAGCTCTTGCTGCTTCCTCAATGTCCCATCGAAGATAAAAAGAGCTGCATCATGAGACTCACTGCCTCATAACCAATTTCTTGCACAGGAACCATTTTGCAGACAGCTTATAAGTAAAGAACGAAGAATGTTATCTGTGACAATGGTCACTAAGTTGGTTTTTCTTCTTGCTCTATTTGGAGTTGCATCTTCCACCCTCCCAAACATACAGATATGTGATCCGGAGGAAAAACGAGAGACACCAACTCTTTGCTCAAATTATGAAAACATTTTACACCTTGATAACATCCAGACCAATTTCGAAAACAAACAAATAATGCTGGAACAAAGGATCAATGCTATGGAAGGTAGCACCAGACTTCAACTTGAGTCTGCAAACAGCAACGTTAATGTGCTCAAAACCTTAGTGAATAACCTTTCAAGTGCACTTGAAAGGACAAAGATACAAATGGAATTGGAATCCAAAGACACAAATACACAGGTGGAGAAAAACAAAGTTGACATTGCCAGCCTGAAGACGGAGGTTCAAGAACTGGTCAAACACAGGGAAATGGCAGTTGGAAACTTCAGTGTGATTGAAAAAATACTCCAAACAACTGAGAGGCAGTTGAGGGAAAAAAATGCCACGCTTGAAAATCTGGAGACAGCAACTGAGGCTGCGTTCATGGAAACACAAAGACTCCTGAATCTATATAAGAATGAACTTTCCCAACTCAACACGACAGCCCAGAACTTGAAGTCAAAGTTGAAGCCCGACTGTATGCCACGAGGACGGAACTTGAAGCTCAACTAAAGACAATACAAAACAAGAATGATGGTAATTTTAAAATCAATATTATCTAAACATTTAATATTCGTGTAATTTCTGCTAACTGATATGTGCATATAGCAATAATGTAGCATTGTTGTCATGAATTGAGTGTGAAATTGTCCTGAATATATATTCCTTTGATAATGCTGTGACTTTATTTTTGTTTCAAGCTTTCAGCGCAAAACTGAATGAACAAAAAGCTGAAGTTGTTAATTTTAAGGTAAACACTGACAACAAATTCAGGAATCTTGATCAACAGCTGACAACACAAAAAACTACAGTGGACCAGCAGAAGGCTGACATTGACACTCTCAAGAGCGACACTGCAGGTACATGTAAAAGTTATTAACTCTACATGTAACTGGTGAAAAATGTAACATATTTCCAGATGTTATACACAAACTGCGGGCCATAGCCCCTTAAGCCCTGATTTTTTAAAAAGACTGTTCCTGATGGAGTCTTATGCATTAATAAATGATTTGTAACTTGTCCACTGAAAATAAAGTGAGCCGTCTAATACATATTAAGCTGTTTAGGCTACTGTGCTGCTGCTTTTCTTATTTCATAACTGTGGAATGATTTGGAAAAATGTAAAATTACCTTTTTAAAATTATGACCTGTTTCTGTTCACAGGAATTAAAAACCGACTGTCGTCAACTGACCAAATAGCTATTAACCAAAACAGACTCCAACTAGAGCTGTACCAGATTAAAGCACAAGGTAAGGGCAGAAAAAAAAATCCCAGACTCTACATGTAATTGGTGAAAAATGTAAGCTATTTCCAGATGCTATACATGAACCGCGGGCCATAGCTCTGAACTGAATATAACAATGTTTGCTTTACTTTCTTTAGTCAGTGCTAAGGTGGCATTTGCTGCATCTATAATCGAATATGAGGCATTCACTGGACCCTACACTCCCAACACCAACGGAATTATGATCTTTAACAAAGTCTTCACAAACATTGGCAACGCTTACAACAATCAAACAGGTATGTACTACCTACTTAACCTTCAGAAAACTGACCAATGACGGACAGATGTCAACGTATGTGTATTGAAAACAGACTGTATATAATATGGGGAATCATATCATTGCAACACACAGAATGGTTTTGGGAAAGTGGTCATAATAATGCATGACAAAAATACATACAATACTGTGCAGTCATATGCTAAGTTGATAAATTGTACATTTTACTGTGTGTTACAGATTTTTTTAAATATGATCAATAAATGGTCTACATCTTTATCTGGTATTTTCAACATTTCAGCATTTTGGGAAATGTGCTTATTTGCTTTCTTGCCAAAGTTAGATGAGAAAGTCAATCAATACCGCTGTCATAACTGTACGATAAATATGAAGCAACTGCTAGCTGGCTAGCTTAGCTTAGCATGTGTTAATTAGTGAGCTTTACACCCAGGCAGGCTGCTGGCTTTAGCTTCATATTTAGCGTACAGATGTAAGAATGGTATAGATCTTCTCATCTAACTCTCAGCAAGAAAGCAAACAGGCATAGTTCCAAAAACTCCTTTAAATGAATGAGAAAAAAAAAAAGTCAAAAAACCCTTTCAAGCAAGGACAGAAAAACATTTTTCTAACCTGTGAAAGCAAATGGTTAAAACGTTGGAGTCATTGCATTTTCCTCTTTTCCAGGCCTCTTCACTGCTCCAGTGGCAGGGGTTTATCACTTTTCATACTCAACTTTTGGCTACAATGCCTACACTTCAGGAGCCATCCTGGTTAAGAACGGGCATTACCAAGTGAGCACCTGGGAATTCACAGGACCAGATATGAGTGACATGACCAGCAACACAGTCATTCTTGACCTGAATGTGAAAGAAACCGTCAACATCATCCTGTGGGAAGGTGGAAAAATACATACTGGTGTCTTCAGTGGGTTCCTCATCTTCCCATCATCGTAGATTGTTGGGGTAAGAATATGAACAAGACGCCAAGGTTTTTATTTCTCATGTAAAGCGTAATTATCCTAAGATACCTTGTTGAAATCCAAAAAAAAGAATGTATTTTATGACTAAATAAGTGCAACATAGGTAACATTTAAATCTTGGATCCACTTCAATTTAAAACAGAATAAATTTAGGGGCTCATATAACTTATCCTGAGAGAGAGCGAGGACAGTACTTTGTGTATACTTGCTGCACCAAAATGATGAGGTGTATGGGCCTGGACCTTAAAATGTAAACATTATTTAGCACTTTAACCCCTGGATTGTAGCCCCAAAAATGCAAAAAGTATGGTACTGTACAATCAAGAACTCAGAATCCATACTAACAGCCATAGAAACAGGTATGGTCTCCCTGAAGTTACGTGATTTTCATGCTCATTATATGGTGATTTAAGGGCTATACTTTATGGTAGGATGATTAATTTGTGTTTTAGAAAGGGAGCCTTTTTGTGGCACATTTTATCTGTAGAGTTTGAAAGAATAAAGTTATTTGATCACAATGCTGGGTTACTGTACGTGCATGAGACAAATGAACAACTACCACTACAAGTTAATATATTTTACTGTCAATCATCATCAGAAATCCTTACAAAAGAAACAATAACTTTATGTTATGACTCTGAAATGTATCATTATTATCTCCTTTGTAATTGACTCTGGGTTTGACTTACAAAATGATAATGCAAAGTCGAATTGATTGATTTTGTTGAGATGACATCTGTAATGTTGTGTCAAGGAGTATTTTTTCAATAAGCAGTTAACATTTTATTTTGTCACCCGGCCAACAATAAGGTAGATGTTAAAAAGACATGCAGAGATTCATATCATCATATTATGACATACTATTGGTAGATGATTTAAAATGTATTTGATTATTAATATATATCAACTAGTATTTGGGATTGTATATTTGATCCTACTCTTTAGTATACTCTATTCATAGAGACAAAAAAATACCTGGCATTTACAACATAGACTTTCAATTTCTATAATTTATCTCTAATATCTCTGACAATACAACAGACATTTATCTGAACCACATTTGCTAATAATTAATTGAATTTTGGGAACAGAGCACATCAAAAATGTCTGTCAGTTTGTCAAATTTATTATCTTGACTAGCCAGTTACTAAAGTCTAAAGTGTTGGGGCAATCGGAGCAGACAGGCCCGTATGTCAGTAACAGCCCTGGGCAGTTTACCCATGATCTCCCACCGCTGTGTGCTGGGTTCGAACCGGTGGACCAGTCCAGACTCACTGTAATCGTCCTGGCAGTATCCTCCCAGTACGTAGATCTTCCCCTCCAGGATGGCTGAGGCTGCGCCCACATGGGGCACAGGCAGTGATGCAAAAGCAGTCCAGCAATCGGCCACAGGATCATACACCTCACAGGCTTGTTGGTCAGTGTAAAACTTCCTCAGGTTACACACACCACCGGCGACGTAAAGATGACCTTGCAGGGGCTCCATGCAATGCTGAGCCCGGTCATGGGTCATGTCTGCCAGGTAGGTGGTTCCTCTCTCTGGGTGGTACAGGAACGTGGAAACCAGACACACATACTTACAGTTGAAACCTCCAGATATGAAGATTCCTCCATCTATGACAGTGACAGCATGGCCACTCAGAGCCTGATCCAGGGGCTGGACAAAGCTGAGAAAAATGAAACAAGAGGCATCAGACAGGAATGTAGTGGAGGGGTAAAACAAATCAATCTAGCATCTATATCCCTGAGTTTTCAGTCCAAACTAGACAGGATGGGCAGTTTGAAAGCCATGAATTTCAACATATGTCTGTAAGTAAAATGAGAATGCTGTCTGTTGAGAATGCTAGTTTTTGTAGAAATAGTGTGAATCAGCTTCCGTTTGACTGATGGGACTGAGTGTTTGTTCATAGCTAAAATGTTTTTTTTTAATATCCCAACATAATTTCTACCGTAAATGTTCTGTTGTGGGAGAATGGCATCCATCTGCTGCTTCTAATCCCAGTATATGTTGAACAACATACTAGTGTGTTGACCACACTCTATAGTGACAACTTCACAGCTGGGTGATGAGCAGAAACCAACTGTAACAAAGCATAAAATTCACTAGATGTCAGTGTGGTCTCGTTTCACTCAGACGCTTTCATGAGAAATCTGGATCAAATGTCAAAATCACTTTTAAAGACAGTAGTGGTTTTATTTAGGCTTTTAAAAAATCTTTATCCCTATAAGCAGACACCTTAATTAATCTTAACTGATAATGTGTGATGGAGCTTGCGGTCTCCAAAGCGCATCTAATACTTAGATTGTCTACAAGTGATTTTTAAATATGATAACTTAGAACAGTGATTCCTGTGCCTAAGGGAAGAAGTGCTAGAATTATGGGTGCAGAAATACACTATCAGGCTTCAGAGAATAAGAAAAATATGATTACAGAGGCAAGTTCTCACAGTTATTATTAACTCAGACAGATTAGACATTTCTGGTATGGCAATGTAATGTCAACATTAAACAGTTTTTGGAAATTGCTATTTTACCTAGTGATGGAGGAAGAAAAGATTTCCAAGGCACTGAATCACTTTGAAGCAACTGCAGTGTTTGATATATTCGAAATGGTGACATCTGCTGGCCAACCCATGGCATTGCATTTGTATGGAAGGGTATATAGTTCAATATTATATTATAAACATTGATCACTTTTAAATAGTCTATGGCTCTGTTTTTTTTTGTTGCAGATTGACAAACATGTCTTCCTATTCAATACTAGCATGATACATCCCTGACATGTGTGATTTGGGGCATGCTTAAGCTAGGCATCAATACATCTTACCCCGATACTTTGAAGCATTGATACTGTGCCGAGTAGACTGCTTCAAGTGTAACATCACACATCTTACCTCCAGGTGTCAGTGTCTGGGTTGTACATCTCGACGCTGTCTACGTTGGTGTTGATCTCCTTATCTCCACCAATGGCATAAAGACGCTCCTCGTGTACCACCACTGAGAAGTTACTTCTAAACTCTTGCATGTCAGCCAACCTCTTCCAGCTGTCCTGCACAGGGTCATAACTAGCATGTGTGCGATTAAGGTAAAGGTAAAGATGAAAAAGGTGAGACCACAGTTGTGCATCTGTGTGACAATCTGGGTTATTGAACATGAGAAGAGGACATTTGTTTTTTTTACCTGTAGGCAGATTTCATCATGTCATCCTTGGTGTAGAAGTAACAACCTCCAACCACATACAACCTTCCCATCATTGCTGCTACTCCATGCCTGAACTTTGGCTTGTCTGGCATCTCACCCAACCTCCTCCACTCCATCTCCTTCACCAACCCTGTACCACTGCGTAGGGAGTTTGCAAACCACAGTTCCCTGCTTGGCATGCGGTGACCCACATCTGGGTTCAGCTGGTCTCCCCCGACCAGAACAAGAGAGTCTTTGGGACGCCGGACCCGGCACTGATCCTGAGTTTTTGGAAGGCTGAAACCAAATTCCTTGAGTGCTGAACCATACAGTTCCACCTCCGTGTTTCCGAAGCACTCCATGCGCAGGTTAATGGCCCTGACCTCCCTGAATTCTCGAAAGGTCATTAGGGGGAAGCGGACTCCGGTCATCAGTATGCCAGCCTGGCCTAATCTCTCTTCAGGATCAGCCTCAACCCAGGAGATTACAGCTCGAAATACAGCCAACTCTGAGGGCACGCACAGACCATCACAGCGGATGATGTCTAGAAGCTTCTCTGCTGGTAGGTCCTGAAACTTTGCCGTGGCTGACACCTCCCAGAAGTTCCTCTGTACAAAGTCATTGGCTTCCTCAAGGAGCTCTGACATCCCATAGGCTTCAGCAAAAGACGCCACATCCAGGCAGGAGCTTGCCTCCATTTCCTGTCGCATGAAGTCGAGGCAAAGCGAAAGGGCAGGCTGGAACTGAAGCTGGAGGGCCATGCAGGTGATCTCGAAGACATAGTCCCAGCTAAGTGGAAGGGTCCCACTGTAGGAGCAGCTAATCAGAGCCTCTAACTCAGAAGCTAACAGGAAGGGAAGCGCAACACAGGTCTGATGGGATTCCCTCATCCCGCAGGTGAACATGCCACGGAAGTAATCACTGCTTGCCGCGAGGATAACTCTGTGGACTGGAAAGAAAGATTTCAAACTTTGACCACTATTAAATAATCATCAACAAGATACCTAAAGATTGCAGTCATAAAAATGAAATAATGTCTACTAACCATGGAACAAAGCCCCGTCCACATCCAAAATCACATCACAGCCCACTCTGTCTGTCCACAACTGTTTAATGGACTGAAGAGTAATCTTCATCTGTTCTAGAGCAGAGATCTTTCGCTCTTCCTTCTTAAGACTTCCACCTTCCTCCATCCTTTCCTTTTTGTTGCAGAGATCCAGTACTCTAGGGACCCCCAGTGCTTGAGCTGCCGCCTTAATCGGGGCCATGCAGTCTTTGTTCAAAGACAATACAGCTCCAGTGTAGGCAAACTCCACAACTGCCAGTAGCCCAACATGATCAATTTCAGGACCCAGAGACACTGACCTCCTTTGGTCTTCTATGTCCTTATATTTGCCTGATCCTTCCCTACTTTCATCCCTCAGTCTTTCTTGGATGAAGGAGCTGACAGCAGCAAGGACAGGGGAGTGTACGTGAAAGCTGTTCTCATTATCAGTGGTCAGAGTCAGGTCTGTGAGAAGAGATGAATCCCAGAATTCCTTCAGGGCCATGAATACCTCTTTAGGATAGGTTTCACTGCGGTATGTGTGGACAATATAACCACCACTATCCCCAAATGCCTCTTTGCTCATATGCTCCCCAATTCCCTCCTGACTAGTACCACTCATCCTGACCTCTGACCCCTCTTTCTTACCCCTCGCACTCGTCAGCCCCATCCTGATGTCATTATAAGCCACGATCCTTCTCAGCTCGCGGTTGTCCTGTTCTATGCCTTCTCCACCTTCTTCAATCACTCTTTTCCGCCTCTCCTTCTCTCGCCTCCATCGCTCTTCCCATTCCATTGGCAGGTAACGCCTTGTAAACTCCATGTCAGTGGCTAGGCCTAACTTTCTCCTTGAACTACTACCTATATTTGTCTTTCTGTGGTATTTATAATTACGGATGACATTCAGCAAAACCTAACATTCTTGTCTTGATGAATTTACCACTCTTTCTCATACGTACTTTTATCTGCCTTCACAAATCTTTCTCTCCCTCTCAAACCCTTTCTCTCTGACTGAACTTTCCTTGTTGCATAAACAAGCAGCTATTCATAGCTACTGGGTCAGACAGATTCAGTTTCAACTGAATCTTGGCAAGCACTTTATTGTAATGTTCACCAAGGAAGGAAATGGAGATGAACTTCTCTTTGAGTTAGAGTTTATTGGAGGGTCAATAAAGAGCCAGGTAAAATATTTACACACTATGGACCTAGTTTAACTAAGCTAACCTAGTTTGACTTAAAGAGTGGTGAAATAACAAGTCCTGAACAACAAACAACTGTCAAGGAGCCAGGAGGAAACTGGCTTAAGTTTATTTATGATCACATAATGTTGTGATAAATTATGCTTATGCATATGTGCTAATTCTAGAGTATGTTTTATTTTTTTAACATAAAAAAGTAAAAGAAACAAACAAAAAAACCCCCAAGGATCTGGTATAGTATAACAAAAGAGTCATTATGGACTGGAATTGTCTTGTTCCATCTCTTCATTACTTTTCCCCCTATCATTCTACCTCCTCCATCACTCTTCCCACTTCAAGGGACACCTTGTTTACTCCATGCCAGTGGTAAACCTAGATATTGTCTTTGTATTTCTACCTACATTGTTCTTTTAATGCTGCTACAATTACTAATGACCTAATTCTTGTCAGCATGACCAATTTGTTGTTCTTTTCTCAGATAAATCACACTTTTAAATGTAGGTTACAATGTCCTTGCACACACATTATCCTATCGATTGAATCAAGGTATTGTAAAAATACGAAACACAGAGTTCTAGATTTTTCTTTGATAACCACTATAAAAATCAGCTTTGGAAGATATTAAATATAATTTCAGGTTTTATCTCACAAGACTCATGCAAGTCAGAAAAAAAATATTTTCAGAAAATAAATTTCATGGGGTCTCTCTGTGGTGCAGCTTTGTCCTACAATACAAGGCTGTTCAACAGCAGGTGAATGTTATAATTCACTACATGTCTTGTTCAAAATCTGTTGCAATGCTGTGCTTGTTAAGCTAAGATGACATCTTGTCTATTACCACACCTGGTTGTTTTTACTATAAAATGACACTATATGTAACACTGCTCAAAACGAGCTCAGAAAAAAAAGATAACATTAACTGAAAGTAGAATTTTAAGGCATATTCTATGGTATCACTATTTTTGTAGTATTTAACAAGGATCATTGTGACACCACTGTACAGTATTGAACCATGACTTTTCTCAGTTTTACTCATTTGAAGGTGATGAGGTATT
This sequence comes from Maccullochella peelii, assembly GCA_002120245.1. Taxonomy (NCBI): domain Eukaryota; kingdom Metazoa; phylum Chordata; class Actinopteri; order Centrarchiformes; family Percichthyidae; genus Maccullochella; species Maccullochella peelii. The sequence goes on from LKNJ01001639.1 coordinate 78,179, forward strand.
CTGGGTAGGCCTGGTCATCGTGGAAGATCACAAACATGGAGGGCTGCTGCTGGTCGTCCACCAAACTGTCGAAGCAGTCAGTGGGGTCTGAGCCTCGAGGAGGGGTGGCTTTCATGGAAGATTTACCGACTGTGTAAAGGCCGGTCAGCACACGAGCAACATATATCCGCCTCAGGCCTGAAGCGTCTGCTGGGGAAAATCGACCAGCCGAATACTCTGCATCAACTGCGAAGTAAACTCCCTTTCCATACGCAGCCGCTGTGATAGAATTACATATGAAAAAAACATGTCAATTTAAAGGAATGGTTTGCACAGCTTATGATCTGGAAGGACAAGAAAAAAGAATAGCTACACATGTATTTGGGGTCAGTAAAGGAGACAATGAAAGAAGTCTGCTTGTTTGTCTGTGACAATATGTGGTGATTTAAGTCAGGTCAAGTAATGCCTGTGCAAACATACCTAATTCTGTTTGCAGTACTTTACAGCAAATTTTAAAGGCCCTGGAATCCCTTTTTTCTCAGTCAGCTTCTTACTACAAACACCATTCAAAGTTACAACCATTCAGGGTTGTTTTTTTCAAAGTAGAGATTTGTATATTTGTGTCTTTGCCTGCATTTTCTTCACTAGTTTTAAGTGGGTGGTGCACAGTTGCATCAGTATTTATCACCATTTGAATCAAAATGTGATGACAGTTGTGGGTTTTTGGCTTAAGTTGTCAGGCAAACTGAGAATTAAATCTGACCAAACCACACCCACACAGTTTGACTGATAAACTTTCAATAAATAATACCTAAGGATGTTTTGATCCTAACTTATATTTAGATTTTTGCTTATTTATTCATGACTATTTATTGATGTATTAAATATACTGTAGCAACATGTTGACAGCATTCCTTACCATGTGTTCCCGCAAAGCTCCTGTCAAATCTGTCCTTTTCAATGCAGCTGCATGACTCTGCTGATGTGCCATGGTAGAGAGACTTCTCTCCAAGGGCTGCAAAACCGTTCTTGGCAAGTATACGCTGCCTACACACAGCAAAGGCATGCCACAGGAAGTAGTTTTGCACACGCTCAATCTGAGGTCAGAAAACAATCAATCAGTTACTTATTCTGAACTGTAGGTTTTTAATGCTTAAAAGCCTACTATGAGAAACATGTGTTTTTGTGTTAGCATACTCACTTTGTGAATGTTGTATTTAGCTGTTTTGAGGAAACCCTGGGCTACAACATTGTACTCTGGTGAGTTAGGTTGCAGCTCAACCTTTTTAAAGACTTCTTTGTGCATAGGTTCCCATTGTGTTGGCAACTCCAAGGCTAAAGTAGAAGTCACACAAATTAACGTTATGGTTTTAGCATTTTTAACAAATTCAAAAAAAGAGGATGGTGTGTTAAATCTAAAGTAAAAAGTGGAAACTACAAAATGTGACATACTTGTTTCAGACTCCATCCTTTTCATTTTGAACGTGAGGCCTGTTAGCCAATCTGTGGCTTCTTGTGCTTTCAGGTTTACTTTCACCCTCCTGCCGCCTGGTTCCGTCATATCTACAGACACTTGTTCCTTCAAGTGAGCCTCCTCCAGCAAGTAGTTGTCATGCAGGCTCAGCTCTTGCCAGGCTCCATTTTTATCCTGAATTGACCACTGGACAGTAAGAGCCAACATCGCTTCTTCTTTGTCTTGGAGGTCTTTGCACATTGCTTTTTGGATTGCTCTGTTTACCAGCTCAATGACGCTCAAAACGTCCTCTTTTAGACCTCTCAGCACACAGACCTCTCCTCCTAACCCTGACCGGTCTCTAGCTGCAGCTGTGTTTCCTGCTCTGTTGCCATTCACACCTTCAGAACTTTGACTTCTCTTGTCCAGGCTTATTTCTAAGACTTTGACTTTTGCCTGCACTGCTTCCAGCTCCATCTCATCAAGCCTGGAAAAATTATACACATCCACCTCTCTCTCTATCAGCTGTTTCTGCAGGATCCCCTCTAAATCTCTCTTGATGATGCTGACGGTGTCTGGACCACAACTAATAACACTTATGACAGCTGGTGGTGGCTTAGAGGAGATGAAGTTTTTGCCTTGAGGTGCTGAAGTTGAGAAGGTTCTTGAATACTTGTTTATATACTTCTGGAGCTTTTGTTTAGCTCTTTCTACAAAAAAGAAGACAAGAGCAAACAATAGAGAACAACTGTGGATGTGACACCTCATTACATCAGTAATTCGAAGCCCAATAACCAAGAGTCTTCATGTGCGATCCCCCCAATATCCACTTGACTGACAATATTGTTTATCTGACCAATCACATGCCCATCCTTTCATGTGCCAATCTTACCATTTACCAATACACATCAATAAGTTGCTAAGTTAAAATGATTTTTTGTTCTGTACCTGCGAAACTAATGACATTCCCAACAGCCTCAGCTGTACTTTGGGTTTAGTGCCAATTAGCCAATGTTAGCATACGATCAGGCTATACAAAGATGATGAACCTGGTAAATATGGCTTGATAATAATTAAGCACAAAGTATAAAATTTTCAAGCATTATAAGTGAAAACAAACCTTTCAGAGTGAGGCTGCGAGCAGCTGTTTGTCCAAAGCGGTTCTCCAGCTCTGATCTGCAAAAGCATATTACAGGACAGGAAGTTTAAAACAAGCTATTCTGACTGGTCAAACAATGCAATCCATGCTGAAACGATAACTTTCCCTTCTATTGTGTGTTTTTATATGAGTAAGATTCATTTCTCACCTGAAAGCCTGGAAGACCGGTTGTTGCAGGATGATAATGCGGATGAGTGAGAGGGAATTTGGTTTCAAGTCCATAATAGCTGAGGTCATGCCATCCAGCATGGCTTTACAAGCTTTGACAGAGTCCATACCAGCCACACCTGATGAGATATAAAGACAGTGGTTATGAATCTACATGGAGATGCCACGAATGATGCCATTTACATTGCTGCAGTCACTGGTTGTGACCTTTATTTTGTTCCTTTTCACTATTTTGCCCTCAAGTGCCATTATTTGTCATGTGTCAAATTGTTATCAGTGTATTTTCTGATTTATCATGTAAGATCCTATACTATAATTAAAGAAAAATATTGGCGTACTACTAAAGGCCAACAGAAATTCATTTATAGATTTATGGATCTATTATCAATTTCTACCTGGGGAAGTTGTTTTACTTTTACTTGGTGTCATGTGTTATTATATTTATTTACATGTTAAGTTTTTTTTAAATAAACTTAGATGTAAATGTGAAATTATTACTACATTTAGGTGATTAAGAAAAATCTGGTGTTGAGAAATGCACAAATACACATAAACACACACATGCACATCCACATGCACACAGTACAAACCAGTATTGATAGCTGGGAAGGCCGCTGAGCGGTAGCCTTTGCTCTCACACTGCTTCAGTATCTTTTTGCAATTCTTCCGAATTATCTGAGGGTCACACCTAAAACTAGCATGAATGATTTCCCTACAGCCAAGCAACCCGGGTCCTGTGGTGCACATGTAGTTTGGTGGAATGCCCACTGAAAAAAAAAAAATGTTGGGTGGTGAAAATGTGTAAGCTGGAGAAGAGAATGTTACTTAAGTCAAGTTTCCATCCAAATGTAGGAAAACATTTTAATGAAATTAACCAGAAAATCAGCAGAAGAAAATATGAATTATCAAGATAAACAGTTGGTGGCACTAATTCTCCAGTCGGGTGCCATTGTACCATTGTAGAAGAGGAAGGTGCAACAAGATGATGCAATTAAAAGAGTGCCCTTCAGATCTCAAATAATGAAAAACAATGTAGAAAACATGATGGAAATATGGCATTCCTGTTTAGCTCATGCATTCATCTGAGGAACATTACAGTCTCCTAATCGTTCCACAGAGATCTGATGTTTTCATCTACCGCTATTTTTCAAGTCTCTTCAGTGACAAGTGAAGATTTAAGTTAAATGCTTCATAAATGTCATGGTTCACTAAGTCTGTTTCCATTGCACTTAGTTGCATTTTGTTTTTATTGATACACCAACTTTTCCACCTCAGCCAAGCATAAAAACGTTTTTTTTTCTCAATATTTTCATTTTTTTTAATGTAGAATTTCTGGTGTTTCCACTGAGTTTTTTTTTTAAGCACAAATTGAAAATGCACATAAAATCAGGTGGATGGAAAGTTACTTGCATTCATATAGCAGAGATAGTAATGTGCACACCAAAACTTCCTACAAGTATTTTAACAGTATTTTTCAGTCCACTCTTAAGGCTTACCTTGTGCTAACTCTGCTTGGACAGTGGGCCCTGCTGCAGTCAGAATGGCTTTGGACACACCTGTGGAGTTTGTGAACACACAGTTACCGCAGGATCTAACCGTAGGATCTAGGTTAATATAATGTATACAAAACTCTCAAAAATAACTCCAGTCTGAGGTGCTGTGATCCTGTACGTGAATATTTAAAGTCAATTAAAAATCCATCAATCATACCAGATTGGTTGTTGGAGAAGTCAGTTGTGTTGATAATGGCATCAGTGGTCTCATGAATGATGTCACCATGGACCATCTGAAGCTTGACTCCACCCAGCATGGCTGTGACCTCATCATTAGTTACCGAGACATGGCGGTAAAAGGAAGCTAAAGTCATGTCAATAAAAAAGACAATCAAAAGACACAATCAAAGAAAATTGACTTTTGTTTTGCCTCATTTAGCTTCTTGTTTTAGTTTTGACAGAATGACAGAATCTCACTATTCAAATCAAATAGCTGAGGAACACAATTGAACACCTAACAAGTTAAGACCCAGGTGTTTTTCTCAGGATTGGTGGAGACCAAAACAGAGTTAAAAAGAGACTGAAATAAGACGAATGAATACCAATGTTGTTGTAGCTAATAGTTTGCTAGCATGTTAGCCATAACGTCAAAAGTAGTAATATGGTGGTGGCTGTGTATAGGAGCCTCTTTGATGTTTTTCTGCCCCCTTGTGACCTTAAAATGATTATTACAGCCTTAAAAATTGAGGAACTAAATAAGTAAGTAGGTCTTGCTCAACCTGAAATTGAAAAGAAAATATTTACATTAACCTTGGACTGGGTTAGCATCGTTTGTGAATCCTCTGAGATGCAAAGTTTCCTGGGCAGACTGGAAGGCCTGTAGTAACAAAGTGAAATGTTTCAGTTCATTTCCACTTGCAAAACAAAAGACAATGAGATCAGGTCCAACAATAATTAATGGGGAAATGTACATTTTAGGCAGACAATTATTTTGACGCGGCATTTTCAAAATACTTTTGGGCACATTCTTTAGGATGTAGTCAATTTTATTGGTCTCCCTTTTTTCTGACAAGGCACTGCTACTGCATTTTCTTTACCTTGCTAGATTCTTTGTCATTGGGGTGGATGACAATGCGGACCAGCAAAGATGTTCTGCTGGCTTGGTTCTGTTCAAATGCACGGACCTCCTCCAGTACAACCCTGGATGCCACGCTGCGAGGAAAACACAAGACAGCACCGGTCCCAAGCACAGGGAGGGCAACTGAACTAAAGCCTCTGATTTCACAGGAAGCCAGAATCTTTCTGACGCCCTGCCTCAGAACCTAGAAAATTCAAGGATTATCAAGGTTACTGCACCCCTTAGTTTTTAAGATAGTAGGAAAAACAAAACACACTGTAAAGACAAACCTGGTTGCACAAAAACCTACAAAAGATATATTAACTGAAGACACAATCTCACCTGGACTGCAGATCCATGTTGGTTATTATCCCAGGGAAAGAGGTTGAGGAAGAACACTCCTTTAGATTGAAGTGCAGGCAAGCCCTCCACCAGGACTGTGTCACCAGGCAGTGTTGCTCCTCCTGCTTCCTTATGAAACTTTGCAGTCAGCTGAGGTCCAACCATGCTGGACAAAGTGTTTCCAACACGGGTAGAGAGTGGATCATGGCCAACCATAGGAGATACCAGGCCATCCACCTAGGAGAATACAGCAATCTAATTTCATGCAAGTTAACACTTAAATGATCCTGACAACCATGTTTTTCCTGAAAGTAGATTCTGTAGCATCTGCTCTGTATGCAGACAGACACTGGTACCCTGCAACTACGGTAGATTAGCTTCTGAAACATCCTGAATCAAGTAGCAAAACTTACATTAATGCAGCTTCAATATCTCAGCAAAGTTTCTCACCTGCTGGGTCTCAATGGTTCCCTGAATGATCTCTACGCGGACACCATCTCCAGGAGCTCCAGCGGTGGC
>LKNJ01001640.1:0-85305 GCA_002120245.1 Maccullochella peelii
CACAGCACACCTTCAGAGGTCTAGTGGAGACCATGCCTCAACGGGTCAGGGCTGTTTTGGAGGCGACTTACAGCATGATTTCTGGTGGGGAAAGATGCACTTACAAGAATGGATCTGTGATTAACCATCAAATCACTTCCCCTGAGGGTTTGACAAGGAGTTTTAACCCAATGTGGATGACAAGGTTAGTTGCCACATTATCCAGAGATTGGTTTTCTGCGGTGAGAATGGCGCCCTCATTTGAAGCTGTTCGTAATTATAGGCGGCATGACAAGTTGGATGGATTTTAGGATTAAGACTGGGGTTAAGGTTATAATAATCAGTGGTGGAGGAAGTCCTTAGATTCTTTGCTTAAGTAAAAGTAACAACACCACAATTTAAAAATACTCTACCCTACAATGAACATTTTACTTGAGTAAAAGTACGGAAGTATTAGCAACAAAATGTTCTTAAAATATCAAAAGTAAAAGTACTCATTATGCAGAATGGCCCATTTCAGAAACATCATTATATTTATATTATATTATTGACGCATTAACTGGTTGAGCTGGAGCTAATTTTAACTACTTTACGTGCCTTCTCACCTATATAATGCATCATATTTTATTAAATGATGACATGTTTGGTACACAAACTAAAAGTAACTAGTGACTATAGCTGTCAAATAAATGTAGTGGAGTGAAAAGTATAATATTTCCCACCAAAATGAAGTGGGGTAGAAGAATAGAAAAAAATTACTCAAGTGAAAGTACCTCAAAATTGTACTTGGGTACAGTACTTGAATAAACGTACTTAGTTACTTTCCACCACTAAAAATAAGGGTGTGAATTACAAATAAATTAGAGGTAAAAGTAAATGTTGGTGGGTCAAGGGAAACACCACTTGAAGCTTGCGTTAAAAAGCAACCGATTGTCCATTGCACTGACATCATATTGACATTTCTGAATACTGGCTGGTTTGAAACGTCAGGTTTGAGTTCAGGTTTTGTTTGAAAATATGCCTCAGTCTGAACCCTAAACCCCGGTAAACACTCACACACTTCACTCAGGCTGGGAATCTTGATCATTGGGTGGAATTTTCTCCCTCCCTTTGATGTTTCTCCAAGGGTGACTATTTATACAGCCACCACTTGTTGTCTGGAAAGTGCAAGCCTCTGCTGCTCAGTAGATCCCTGCTGTACACAAGCATATAAACACAGCCCGGGTCTTACAACGCTGCCCTCCTTATCGACAGGAACCCAAAGTTCCTCCAGTGGAAATGTCTTTGTTCCCCTTCGGCTGCCACACAATGAGCGCGACTCTCTGGAGTCGGCTGAAGGCACTGCGAGCGAAGGCCTTCACTCATTCCACACATAGCACAGCGAAGGCACTGACCTTGGCAAGAAGCTATTAAAATTGTTCCCCACCAAACACACATATATGTACAGTCACCTTGGTACACAAAAACACCTTCTTGTATGCAGCAAAACATGCTTCAGCACTCACTTCTAGCAAAGTTGGGTGGAAAGAAAAATGACTGCACCAGCCCAGAGGTACATTTTCTATTCATCACCTATTGTATGTGCCTAGTAAGTTGTATCAAATCCATCTATCTACAGTACCATATCATATTGTATCTAGGGCTGCAACTATTGATTATTTTCATTGTTGATTCATCCGCAGAGTATTTTCTCAAGTGATCAGTTAGTTCTTTTGTTGATAAAATGTCAGATAATTGTGAAAAAAAAGCCCATTACAATTTACAAAGTTAATGTCTTCAGCTGGGAGATGGGCGAGCCGCTCTACCTCGTGAGTCACAGCCGCCCCATAATAATCGGTTATATCAAATCTACTAGGGATGTACCAACCTGATGTGCTGATTTGCGCATTTAGTGTTGCATGACTGTTTTAATTGCCACAGCATGATACCCGACATATAAATTATTTCAATTAATGTCACAAAGCAAGGTGTAAAGATTTTAAATTTGGGAAAAAAGAGCAGTGGTATTGGACTTGGTACCAGTAGATAACCTGGGATGAGGTATTGGAATCTATCCATCTAATCTACCTTCCTATCAACTGTATCATATTGCATCTCTACCGACTGTATTGTAGCTCTTGCTCTATCCACCATACTGTATCTATAGTGTTTCTATCCATCTAGCGACTGTATCAAATAGTATCATTTCTTTCTTTCCATACAGAAAGAGAGATTTCCCTTCCTCCTCTGCAGCATGGCATGACTAAACATTTGTTCTGACATGTGTGACCCTCTGCCAGGTACGAGGTGACATTACTGCACGACAGATTCACCAACTCAGGCTGTGGAGAAAATAAAACCTCCTACATACAGTATCGGCACAGAGGCAGACAAACACACACACACACACACACAGATTTTCCCTAATGACTTGCCTCACGGCAGCAGTCAGTTGCAGCTCCACAGAGGATGAAATCCTGTTACAGCTGGCTTTTCATGATGCCTTTAACTGCATTACACTCCCCTCTCAAGACTAGATCCAATTTCCCTATCAAACAAGGTAGCACACACAGCGACACTGTGACAAGGCTGCCTGCCTTTAAAGTCATAAAAAACAAAGTATGTTTTTCTTCTCCCAGCATCTCCAGTGGCTGAGCTCTCTGGGTAGATGGGAACTCAGTCAGACAGACGGGGGAGGAAGGGGGGAGCAGTGAGTGAGTGGATAACTCACTTGACTCTCTGGTGTGTGTGTGTGTGTGTGTGTGTGTGTGTGTGTTCATCATAATAATAGAAACATGCAGAAAATCCTCCTGAGTAAGGACACTCACCTGTTCCATTAGCTTGTTCAGGGTTAGGACTTGGGTTATGGGTTATAATAAGGATGGGAATTAGAAATAAAGTAGGGGTTAAGGGTCAGGGTTAGGCCTGTGATGAAGGGGTTATAAGGAGAAAAAAAACACTTAAAATTGTTTTAAAGTTTTATTGGCTGGTGTGTTTTTCTTGCTTCTACCTAGCTAACATTTCTAGCTAAAATGATGAGCTGGTTAACACTTTACTCAAATGACAGAAAATTAATCAACATTTATGATTTTCAATAGCTGATTCCAGCTTCTCAAACATGAGAAATTGATGCTTTTTGCTGTTTAATAACACCATAAATTGAATATTTGTTGGGTTTTGGACTGACCTTTGGCCCGGGTGAAATTGTGATTGGTACTTTTCACCATTTTCTGACATTTACTAGACTATCCTATTAATAGGTTAATTAAAGAAGTTGACAATTATAGCTGCCCTAAATCAATATTTAAATATTGAGAATAGGTCAAATGACAATGAGTAATGTGAAAGGTGTCGCTTGCGATCCCAATGACAATCCCACAGAGGCTCTACCCTCATACTTAGCTTTTTATCATCTTTCAGCTCATTGATTCAGTTTTACGCCCCACAAATTTATTGTTATGTTCAGTCATTTCCAGCCGCAGCCGTCAAGTGATTTCAGCAAAAAAGCTCCAATAAACCCACTGTATACTACCAAAAACTGCATTTTGACTGAGACTGCTGTTCTTTTTTTCCTTCAAAGCAGAATTGCACAAAGTTTTGCTGCCTTTCTCTCTTGTTGTCAACATTATAGAAGACACAATTGAAATAGTCAATGGACAAAACCGACCGGGGGTTCAGTGCTTACATCACAGTGTGTGCAACCACATCGGGGCAGGTCAATTGATTCGTACAGTGTGAGCATGAAAGTTGCTGGTTCTGGCAGTGCAGAAAGGCATATTAAAACACAACGCAAAAGACCAGTAAAAAACACACAGTGTCTGCCCAGCTTTATGTCTATTATATTAATATTATATTAATGACAGAAAGCTTAAATAAGCCAACAGAAGTGGATGAATTCTACAAATAGAAATGTTAGTGACTTCCTCTACCTTCCATGAGCACAACATTCATCAAGTAAAACTGATATAATGAGCTATAGAATGGCACAATCATCTTTAATGGTCTTTAAGGAAAGGTGGGTCCACAGCAGGTCACATTTCCCCTCCCCCCCGGTCCCAGCAACAGAGAAACCGTCTGTCTATTAGAAAGGCTGCTGCAGCATCAGCCACATGTTCATCTGCAGGATAAAAGGCCTTCCTTATTAAGTCAGCTGTCACATTGGGCACCTTGCCAAGTGACACATCCATCCACTTGCTATTCCCAGCTGTGCCCTTATTGCTCAGTGCCAACGCCGAGTCCTAGCATGACCTCACACAAACTCGATTTAGAGATTTTCTATACAATCTGATTCCTACTAACACAAATAGTCCAAACCTAGACAAATCAATTTGAACAAAAATCCTTAACAAAATGCAATCAATTATTTTAATGTGGGATTCCCTCTGTAACTTTTAATTAGCCTTTTATTCAGGCATTGTAATTGAATTGATTGAGTACAGATGGAGTTGACCTCTGATCAGCTATCTAAGGTCGCGTCTGTCAAGTTGAGAGAATTGATTAAAGTATTGAATGGGTTTCTGATTAATAGATTTTTTTCTCTTCTGGCGAGTGTCACTTTCACCACTTTCCACCAACACAGAACCATTTAAACATTAATTGGTCTTCCACAGCTGGTAACCGCACTGCTTTTTGAGAACAGGACCTTGAGGTTTTTCTGGTTTCAGTTCAGAACAGTTTCTAACATTGTCTTCTTTGATTATCTAAAAGGGTATTATCAGTTTGTTTGGGTTGCATGCACTGTATATTTAATACTTACTGTCTGCTTTCTATGCTGTAACATGAAGTGCATTTTCACAACTGATATACAATATTCAATCCTTATTCGTGCAATAAATCATTAAATGTGATGATCACAGACAATTATTTCATTTAGAGCTGAACTGATTTTGAACAAAAAAAATGCCAGACAATTCCTAGTTTTAGCTTCTCCAAAATGATGATTTTAGGGCTTATTTCCATTATCAATTAATCTCTTAATCAATTAATAGTCCAAGGTGACATATTCAAATGTCTTGTTTTGTCTGACCAAACCCAAAGATATTTAGTTTATTATGTATGACACAGAAAAAGCTTCATAATTTTCTCACTTGAGAAGATGCAACCAGCCAAAGCTTTGCAAAGTTTTACTAAAACGATTATTCGATTTTCAAAATAGTTGCCGATTCATTTTCTGTCAATCAACCGATCTACTAATCGTTGCAGCTCTAAATTATTTAAAAGAGTACTTCACCGATTTAGCACTGCACTCCTATGACATTGTTGGATTCACAATGAACAGTTTAAAAAAACAGAAACAAAGATATCTTTCCTTGGCAAAACCTGGCGCCTACATTACCCACAATGCAACTCAACTGCCGACAGTTTGGTTGGTGTGTCGTGGTGGCTAATGTAGCCTCAAGCAGAGATGAGGAGCAGGCTACAGAGGTCTGATTAGCTCACTTCTTTCTAACTCCACATGAAACTTTTGAGCTTCTAGCGCCAACCGAGGCTAACTCAAGTCACATCACTTATTTTATCAGAATTTATACAACTTTTTTTTTTTACATACGCAGTAGTACTCCCCAAGACCTGTAAAAAGCCTTTGTTGTGCAAAATCATTTCTCTTAAATGCTTTTCTCTGTTTTATATCATTGTAAACTGAATCTGAATATCAGTTAATCAAGGAAGTGAATGATAATAAAAATAATCATTATTTGAAGACCTAGTTTCACTCATGACCCTGTGCTGGTTAACTGAACATTAAAGGACTACACGGTAAGTCTGTGTAAAGGGAACGCAGGAAGTTCAAGAATCACCTTTACTAATAAAATGCCCTTGAGCAAGACATCAAGCCCCTACATGCTGCACGAGCTGCTCACTCGCTAATAAAGTAAGAATTCTGGACAACTGCATTAAACTGTATAAATGTGAATAAAAGGTGCAAAGCTCAGTAACTGTAAGTGTTTGAAAGCTCCAGTAGAGAGTTTCAGTATGTTTGATGTGCTCAATCACTTTCTCTCCAATATTATTTCTCAAACACATTGGCTCACCCATACTTGACATGGCTCAAGGCAACACATTTCTGTGACATGCCCAAACCAACCAGGGAATGTGCGATATTACAAAAATCACTCAGTCATGACTTCCTTACTCATTATGGACCAAGTGAGTCAAAGATGAGTCACACAGTAGGCGTGCCAGTATGAGATTATCCACTGAATGGCTTAAATGCACACTAGACTCCTCTTTAAAAAAAAAAGTACTTGTGCTTTTCCATTACCAAAACCTAACCCACACTAACATTCACATGTCGAGAAAACCACCTCCACTCAAGGTCCACTTACTCGCTTGTTCTCCATCCGCAGATGCAAGTTGTAATGGAATATCAAAATGTGTTTTTTCATTAGCAGTTTAAAGACTTCTCTTCCGTGTTGGTTATAAAGTTGAGGTTCAAACTTCATTGTTGACTTTGGAAACAGCAGTTGAGAAAACACCCTCACCACAAGGTCCATTTAGTAGCAGCTCTGGAGCTTTCAATCATATCACATGATCTTTAGTGGCAGATGAACCTCAGCTTTTAAGCCAACATGGACGAGAGAGGTCCTTACAGTTTTCCTAAAAAAAAATAAATAAATCTCTAACTTCATAACAATTGGACAAATTCCATCTGCTGATGAAGGCCATGCTATAAGATCAAAAGCTCCAGAACAGCTTCTAAATATTGTAGACTTGGGGGGAAATTAAACTTATTTTCAAAAGCAAAAAACGCAAAATGAAACATCAACTTGGGCTTTGGGGGAATTGTGATGGGCATTTTTCTCCATTTCTGTGATTTTATAGAACAAACCATTAATTGATTAATTGAGAAAGTAATTGGCTGATTAATCAATAATGATCAAAATCATTAGTTGCAGTCCTACACAGCACTAGGGGATATGTTTACATGCTTAAAGGCACATTAAATCTCTAACATACAGGCTCCTTTATCTAAAGATGTATTTTTGTATTTACGAGACGGCTGACACTCGGGAGTGACACGACATTTTGGGGGAAACAGAAGGAGATGCCACCATGAGACATCATGGTTACATCATATGTGACCTAATGTAAAGCACTAGGCCATCGCTTCTGTGGATCAAATGTAGACAATGTAACGTTAAAATAACGACGTTTCCAACTAAGATACAAGGGCTTTTCTGTGACGTACCAAACATAGATAAATTAACATTAAACATCTGGCTTCCATGTCAGTGTGTCTAAGTCTAATTGCAACCAGTCACGCTCTCAGTGCTGCTGTCGACTGTCCACCTACGTACATGTCAAATGCAAAACAAGATGCGACACGTTCCCAGCACCCTAATTACAGTGAGTTTCTGTGCTGTCTGTGTTATTTTCCATGGTAGTATTGTGATAACTTATCTTACATACAGGTATGTTTTTGATAGGGATGTGAGGGTATCACAATTTAAAAATCTACCAATTTCCATTAAATAATAGGCTAATACTTGTGTCCATAACAAGGATATAAGTTTTCTATGAGGCCAGTATGACAGGGAAATTAAGTGAATGTGCTGTGTGTAAGACAACAGTCATGTTTACATTGAAGTTATCTGAAAGTGTTTGGTGGATAAAGCATGATGTACAGGAGAAGAGTTGTGTGAATTTTGAAGGACTTGAAATCCCTAAAGACAACATACAGTATTGGAAACCTGGTTTACAGAGTGCCAATAGGAACTACTGTACTGTATTTAAGTACAATCTTGAGGTACTTGTACTCTTTGAGTTATTCCATTTTATGCTTAATAATATTGTACTTTTACTTCACCACATTTATCATACAGCTCAAATTTTTAATACAAATATAAATCAACTTACAGATTATGATGTAATATTATTGATTAAACAGCCCAGCAGTATACAAAGTAGCTACAATTAGCAACACCTTTACCAGCTGCAACACTGCACATTAATGCATTGATTCTGAAATGGGCCATTCTGCATAATGAGTACTTTTTGCAGTATATTTTGGTGCCAATACTTGTGTACTTTTACTTGTACCAGTATTTCTACACTGTGGCATTGCTACTTTTTACTTTTATAAGATATTTGAGTACTTCTTCCGCCACTGTGCACAGCTAATTTAACAGGTATTATGCTGCTCTGTGAACATATTCTGCAACACTATGTAAATCAGCAGCATCATAAAGTACCTGCCATACAACACCCAAAATAAAAATGAGCTCAGCTAGCCCACAAGCAACAAAACTGCAGAAACAAACAGCCAGGAGACGCCAAGACACAAGTAAACAGTCAGCAGCATAGTTAGCTTACATACGTTAGCTCACTCATATTGCCAAGCCCATAAACACGACTGAACAGAGCCAAAACATTGACTTACAATATGCATGTTTGCACACGCAGCATGTACCTACATTTAGTGGAGTGAAGCTGCGATCTTCGGCATCATGTCAGCAGAAAAAGTTACTCATTTGGGAAGACTTGAGAACAGGAAACAGTAGGTGTAAAGTAAGCTAGCTAGCAGTGAGTGTGGCATTAGCACAACGCCCTCCTGAAGCAACATGACCAGACTGTAGGCAGGCTAGCTTGACTTTAAAATGCTAACATTATATAAACATTAGCAGCAAGTGTTTACAGCATTATTACAGCAAAGTTAGCAAACAAGCACTTTAGCAGCATAGCACACCTAAAGAGTGCGCATGGCCCTGACAGCTTAAATAGACCGCCATATTTAAAAGGGTGCGTTGGATATTATATGTTACAGCCAGAAGAGTAGGTCACATGTGAGAGTACTTTTACTAAAGTAAAAATAGAGTAAAAATACTCCATAGTCCTGCATTCAAAATCCTGCTCAAGTAAAAGTACATAAGTATTATCAGCAATATGTACTTAAACCTCTGAATCACTGGCTTAATCTTGTTGTAGTGTGTTGTGATATATTTATTTCTGTTACTGTATCAGTCTTATTTCATCATTTTGATTTTATGTGCTTTGTGATTATTAGTTTCATATTTTATTCATTGTAAGTCTGTGTTGTATGTTTTAAAACTATGTGTTACTGCTATCTTATCCGGGACGGTCCTGTAAAAGAGATGCGGCCCCCTCCTGGTTAAATAAAGTTATATACATATAAATTAAATTTGACAAAAAGAGGGAACTCAAGAGCCTAATTTTTGTCTTTTATCAGAATATCATTCATACTTTGGATAATACTATACTCTCTCATGGACACTATACACTATATATGCTTAAGTGTTGCCAGAAACACTTACATATGCACATATTCAGTAGCTTTTAATTTTGTTGTACTGTACATACTGTATCTTGCTTCATACTGTACATACTGTGTCTTGCTTCATACTGTACATACTGTATCTTGCTTCATACTGTACATACTGTATCTTGCTTCATACTGTACATACTGTGTCTTGCTTCATACTATACATACTGTATCTTGCTTCATACTGTACATACTGTATCTTGCTTCATACTGTACATACTGTATCTTGCTTCAGAGTGGGTCATGAGGGTAGTTTACACTCCCCCGGTGTCACTCAGACTGGGAGAGGTGCAAATTGACGTTGCATATCACTGTACAGGGTGTTGGGTTGCGCTGCACACCGTCACTTGAGCGTGTACAAACAGACATGCACGGAATATGTGGAGGCAAACATAAGAAGGGACACTACATGATGAAATCTCAAAAAAGCACAGCCTCGAGCACATCGTCTTTCCATCTGTCTGTTCATGTAAACACAGGTTGTATGTGTGTGTGTCTTATATATATGCAGGATATATGAGCTCGTGGCCAGATTCTCACCAAAGATATCCAAATGACCAATAAGTACACGTCCACAGCATGATTACTGTATGTGTGCATGTGTGCATGAGTGTGTTTGTGTGGACAAGGGGCTCCTCGCTGAGGTAGGGAAGTAGATGCAAATTCACAGTTTGTTTACCCTCCTCTGACCTTTGACCTTTCCTTCTGCCCTGCAAAATCCAACACGTGTGTTTTGAATGACTTCCATAGCTGTGATCTGCCTGTGTTACAGAAGGGAGTCAAAAAAAAGTCTAGTCCTTTAGTTCAGCCTAAATGAACCTTGACATTTGTAGCATTTTTAACATCAATATGTCCCTGTCAGATTCATTGTGATTCTTTGGTATAATTACTCTAAAACCATGGGTTAAAAAATATGTATTCTCTACTAAACACTAGTGGTATTGTTAATGTTTACAGTAAAACTTTAAGAAAGATATTTAGCTATTTATTAATGACACGGCACGAAAGTCTCATACGAGCAAAAGAAGAATGAACTACATTCATTAAATATGGTGTTTAAAGATCTGACATCGTTAGGGAACCAAAAGCCCCAAAAGACAGAAAAGAAAGTAAGCTTTGTTGGTTTTTACTGAACTAACCCTATGCATATTATGACATAATTTCAAATAAAGCTTCTTAAATGTAAATATTTCTGTTTTTCTTAGTTTTCTATGATAGTAAACGGAATATCTTTGGGTTTTGGGCTATTGTTTGGACAAAACACATTTAAATACACCACCATGGGCTCTGGGAAATTGTGATTGTGATTTTTCACTATTTGCTGGCATTTTATACACCAAATGATTAATTGGTTAATTGAGGAAATAATCTGCAGATTAATTAATAATGGAAATAATCATTAGTTGCAGCCCTATTTTCACATTTATTTCATTAAGCATGATGTCTCCTGTACATTTTCTGCATCCAAGTTAACTCGCACAAATCATTTAACGTTCCTCTCAGCACATTTGTTTATTTAGACACATGCACCCGCACACACACTGAACAGTTGTCCCAGAAAAGCTGCTATGGCACTGTAAGACTCCCAGTTGCACTCCGCCAAGTTGATGCCCCCCTCCTCCTCCTGGTGCAGAGGGTACTTGTGAGGGTTGCTGCAGTGGCAAGCAGACCTGCAGTGCCAACACACCACTCCCCCAACACACACAAACACAGGCACAGTCAGTACACTGTGGCTTGTTTCCTGGCCTCAGTCAGCCCCACAGTGCCAGCTGCAGCCCGCTGTCTACCAGCACGTGCCAGCCTGATGTCCCATCAGGGCCATGTTTGGTTTGTGACTGTGTGTGTGTGTGTGTGTGTGTGTGTGTGTGTGTGTGTGTGTGTGTGTGTGTGTGTTTTTAAAGGGACGGAGGGCTTAGCCTAAAACCCTGTCACCCAGCTGCTTCCACTGTCCGATGGTCCCAAAGACCCATATTAACAGATGCACAGAGCAGCGACAGGGAGCAGGAGCACACGCAAAATACCATCTCACTGTCAGTCACTCCACTGCAGTCTGTTTATGTGTACAGAAGGTGCATGTGTGTATAAAAGAGACTGCGTTATAGTAAAATAAATGAAGCAGTCATGTCCTCTACATTTCAGCTGTTTCCTCTGCTTGTGAATGCTTTCGGCCATTTTGAGCTCAGTGTAGTTGTACTACGTGTTTACAAATGCAGCACACTGAGATGTCCTTGGCTGTTGTAAGGAGCCACTTTTGGAATCTGGTGTCAGTTTACTGATGCAGTCTGGGATCAGTGGGGGGTGGGGGTGGGGTACTGATGCTGACAGGCACAAAAGCATCACACATCCACCCTGTACCAAGTAATGGCAATAAATAAACTGTTTGATGCTTAATGATTAGACATAAAAGAGGTGTTTACTTGATGTTGATGGGATCAACAACAAAAATAGGTTCAATTTTAGAGTGTGTTGTATGCTGTACAGATTGCTGAGGCAAATGTGTGATTTGGGGCAATATAAATAAAATTGACTGCACTACAAGCAATTTAGTTTCCAATTCACCCAACTTAATGTTTTTGGGCTGTGCAAGGAAACTGGAGCAACCACAGAAAGCCCACGTGAATGCAAGACAAACACTCAAGCTCCATATAGCTAAAATATCTACATTAAATATCATGCAGTGACTGTTATTAATTGTTGATGAGCTCTCAGCTTTTCTGTGACCACTTCTGAAAGGCGTTTTGTCCAAAAATCAGAAACAAGGCATCACAATTCAGCAAACAAGAGCATTAGTGAGGCCGGCCGCTGATGTTAGGTGACAAGTTCTGGCTCACAGTTGGTGTTCCAGTTCATCCCAAAGGTGTTGGATGGGGATGAGGTCAGGGTTCTGTGCAGGCCAGACAAGCTCTTCCACATCAACCTGGGAAAACCTTTTCTTTATGGACCTCACTTTGTGCAGGGGGGGAACTGACACAGAAAAGGGCCTTCCCTAAACTTTTTTCACAAAGCTGGAAACACACTGTTGTCTAAAAAACTGGCATTGGACACATAACAGTCTGTTTACAATTCTTGGGGAGTACTGCTGCATATGTGAAAAAAAACTTGTGTAAAGCCTTTTGTGGCTTTCGAGGGAGCTGTGCAAAATCTGATAAACTGCCTCGAGTGATGTCATTTGGGGTTGAAGACTGTTTGAAAATGAAAAAAATCTGGGGACGTGGAGTTAAAGGGAAGTGAATTTACCAGACCTCTGTAGCCTGCCCCTCATCCTTGCTTGAGGCTAGCGGCTCGTGGCTACATTAGCCGCTACTAGCATAACACAATATTCTGATATCCAATAAGTTAATATCCTCCACATATCCCATTACAGGATAAAATTATGCTTGGACTACAGGTCCAAACCTACAGTCATATATATATATATATATATATATCCGTAAACATTATCAGCTCTCTCCCTATGACTCTACCACTTCCACAAAGCTGTAAGTCGATCCGGCCTTTCCGACAAGGGAAGGTCCTATTAGAGCCAGCCAGGGGCACCCATGGGAGTCAGGAGGAAAAGTGTCCCACCCCACCACCACTCCACCCAGGGATCATAACATTACTCATGAAACATTCACATCTTTATGTGGCCAGGGTGATCACGCCAGCCTCCCATTGGCAGAGACTAGATCAGCCCAGAACAGGAGATGAGGTTCTATTGGTGTGGTGGGAGCAAGAGTGATGGTGGGAAGGCTGGTGAGGTTATTGGATCGATCAATCCAGGCCGTCCTCAGCCCACACAGACGAGGGCAAGGGCAAAGACTGCAGGGTTTCTAGAAGATTGTTATTCTTGTGCAAATGGAAACAGAGGTCGAGAGTTAATCCTGAAGCGATTTGATATGTAAATACATACATACATTTAAGACTGTTTAGTTAAGAGTCAACATAATTAACAAATTTGCCATTGAGCTATTAAGCCGAGCAGAGCTAAATTTACTTGGCAGCTCAATGTTGTCCACTTACCAGGTGAATGGAATTAAATTTTTGGTGTAAAAAGCACTGAAAAACTACATTTGAAAAGCTCAGTGGTAGTGTCACATTTGGTCTGTATACATTTAAAAAACCTCACTGTGAACTGCGCTCAATGGAGCTACTTTTTCTGAAGAAATATTCCCATCAAGTGAGAAAATATGCTTTTTTTGTGATCAGGGTCAAGTGACCCTTTAAAGCATTGGAGAACAATCTCTGTCTAAGGCTATGTTAACACTGCAGATGAGAAGACCCCAAATCAGATTTTTTTTCCTAACTTTTTCTAATCAGTGTGATTGGGAAAAGTCTGCAAGATTTGTCTTTCATCAGTCAAGTCTTCGATCCAACACTCAAAACAATTATTTTGATTTCACCTATTTAAACAGTAATGACAATAAAGACTGAAATAGTTCACTGATGCATTAAATATGCATAGTGTTAACAAAATATGTTCATAACAAGCAGAGTAGGCAAAATATAGAACATGATCTCAGTAGAATCAGTGTAAGCAGCATTAATTTACTTTTTTAAAATCGTTGCGGGAAACCTGTTAGCAAACAGTTGCCTTCTTCTCCACCAACTCCTGAGGGAACTATCTGGCTCTTTAGCTTGCTAAATGCTAGTCGCTAATTTTGTTCAAAGTTGGCAGACAAAGTTGCTAAAACTAACATGTGATTTTCTATTTCTAAAAGTTTAGCTTTAAGTGCACATAATGGATTAACCATCCTTATTGAATATATTTAATATTAAGCAAGCAGACCTTGAGGTATGTTTTGTTCCGTCAACTGCTGTTTCAAAGATCAAGAATTAACTTTAAAGCTCGCTTTTTAAACATGGATGAAAGCTCCTAAAAAGTCTGAAATGGAAAGTTTGAACATCTACAGTACCATGACAACTGAGCATACTCCATCTGCTGATGAAGGCCATGTGATATGGTCGAAAGGTCCAGCACAAATAAGTGGACCTTTAGTTCAAAATGTATTATGAATTCAGATTTCCTCTCACAGATGCTTGACACTTATTGGACATCAAGTGAGAAAGCTTTTCCAGTGTTGTGTACTGCAAACCAAATATTACAAGCGTGATCAAGATGTGTCAAAACTGTTTTAATAAATAACGGATGATTATTTAGAACAATGAAACATCCACTAAAAGAACGGAAACCTTTTCACTTTGTATAAAATTAACTTATGTCCCTTGTAGAACAAAATGTATACAATATGGATATTCAGCTTTTAACACCAGCAGTGATGCATCTTTAATTCTTTATTTTGCTGTGTCCCATTTACAGAAAATATGATGGCATTTTGAGACAATGACATAAATATGAAAAGGGGGTAATTTTGAACCGAGTTGGTAACTTAAAAAAAAACCAAAAAAAAACATCTGCATGGTAGCAAAAGAATCTGGAAATATTGTTCCCTTCATTAAAGCCTTTAAACCAAACATGAAGCGAATGCACAAAGTCCACATTTGACCTACTGACATCCACATTCGTGACACTCAAAAGAGCCATGGTGGACTGTTCTTTATTTATTTATTTTTTTATTAATCCTCCATCAAGTGTTTTATCCCAGAAATCTCCGTGATAGCAAAGTGAGACAAGGACAGCATTTTACTCAGGCGAATAAAACACGCCACTATACACCACACAATGTTTTAAAGAGTTATGTTCCTTAATAGTGAAAACAAACCAACAACATAAAAAGATGACCATTGATACACAAATAATGCATTACTCATTACATTAAGGCACCTGAAATAAAAGGGTTTGTGAAGGGTTTAGAAATGGTCTGAGAACTTTTGAAGGCTATAATGTTGGCAGCTTTGCCACACTGCCTGCCAAAAGCTACTGTTGAATGTTTTGGTTTTTTTTAAACCAAATCCTGATTAAAACAACCAAAAACCAGTAATACCGCTAAGAGAAAGCAAGATAAAAATGACTGGTCGAAGGGTAAGAAACAACTGGATCAAATAATGGAGTTCTGCTTTCTACAGGCAGAAATCAGGAGCAAGTTGCAATTCTGGCCAAACCCCTATTTGTGATGTCACAGTTATTTTATGGTAAGGGTATAAATCTTGTGGTTGAAAATTATAACTGATTTACTTTGCTTAACTGAAAACCACTAAAGACAGAGCCACAACTGTTGATGTGACAGTTCGTCACATAAAAGGAAATGTGTCCTCGTGACAAACCATTTATAAACCCTTCAGAAATTCCTTCATAGGAGGTACCTTATTGTAAAGATTCTTAACTGTGGGACTCTGGATATGAAGTGTTATAAAACGTGCCTATTTCGACTGGCATAAATAAAAGGAATGGCATTGTAAAAAAAATAAAAATAATCATAATAATAATAATAATAATAAAAATGTGTGACTTGTCTTTAAGTTACTTATTTCAAATATACACAGCGACTCCTTTAGTATTTACACATATGTACAGAGTATTCATTTGTGTTTTGATCAAATACCTTGAATGGTGTTGCTGTGAAATTGAACTCTAAATGTACACTTATATCCCTTTTGAGATTTGAGAACAAGGAGGTCAAACTGGGCAGCGAGACTTGGGAGCCTCGACACGGCTCTTAAAAAAGGCACTTGCTACCAACTCAAATACTGCAAAAAATCCTCAAACAGAGCTTTCAGCCAAGACAACTGAGAGACAGGAGAAAAAAATGGAAGGCCACATAGTAGGCACTGGGATTTCTGTCCCCTCTCCCCTCCAGGCCAAGTGTTTTGGTAAGGCTGGCGCATGATGGCCACAGGTGGATCAGTGGGCAAAGCCGGAAAGAGACAGAGCAAAGGGAGGGTTTCCTCTGTTACTGTGGCTGCAACAGTCCGTTTCCCTCAAAACCCTTCCTTGACTGTCCCTTTAATGTGTATCTGCCCCCACACAGACACTGAACAAAATCATAGTCATCTGTAAACAAAAACAAACAAAAAAATCTTTATACAGGTTGTCCTTTTCTCCTTTTCGATGAGTCATCGTTTCTTTAATGGTACAATTCCATAAACAAAAATTGCAGAGAGCTTCTTTTGCCTCCAAAACTGTTACATTTCAGCTCCTTCTGTACATAATTAAAGAAAAATAAGTGAACAGAAGCAAAAAAGGATGTTCACTGTGCTCTAACCTCCTGAATCAAAAATCATTTCAGGGGACAGTGACAAAAACATGAAAACAAAGCAAAGAACGGCTTATTAAAACACAAAGCCTCTTTTTCTTCCCAAAAGTAGTCCAAAAATAAGATTGCTGCCTTGCAGCTTCTCTTGCTTCCACATTGCGAGTCCTTTGTTTAAATTTCTTATACACAATGGTCTCTGAGGTCTTTTTGACCAGTCAAGGCGGCACTGACATTTTTCCAGCGGTTATCTTTGGGGCTGTAGCCTGGGGTCCGGTGGGGCGCTTTGAGGGGTGAACTGGAGCTGTGCAAGGTACAGATCACCCCCCCACTGGACTGCTCTGCAGTCTTAGAGTACTTACTAACTGGCTGCTTTCCTGCCTCTGCTCCACCACACTCCTCCTCGAGCTCAAGCTCACCTTCCGTCTCCTCCTCGTCATCCTCCTCCCCCTCATCACACGTCCGAAAGGAAGGGCCCATGAGCTTTTTGCGCTCCTGCTCGGCCTCCCTGTTGCTTTCTTTCAGCTGCTGCTGCTGCTGCTGCTGACGTCCCACCACAAGCCGAAGCGGCTCCCACTGGTTGTTCACGTTGTCGTCAGAGCCTAATCGTGCGTTCCTCTCGCGCTCTTTTCTCCGTTTGCGCGTCCACCAAACACATATGATGATGCAGAAGAGGCAGAGCAAGCAGACCACACATAGTAGAGGTACCAGGTAATCTGTGGACATCAAGATGTACAAGGGGGGAAATGGAGGACATGGACGGAGAAATCAGTGGAAGTAGTGAGAAGTCACTAACGAGGAACTGAATGGAGCCCACAACAAACCCTTGAGGGACACCTTGTTAATTATTACTCACCCACTGAAGGGGGCATGACCTGTGTTTCCACTTTGACTTCAATGACAGCCAGCATGATGGTGCTGTTCTGCCGCTTGGACAAGGTGCCCACTATGGCGCTGGCTGCCTCCCGGATCAGACTGTGGTCCGGTAGATCCTCTGGCTGGAAAGACTGAGAACCAAACCAGAGAACGGGGAAGAAATGAGACATAACAGCTGGGAAAAAGCACTAAGTTGTGTCACAGCATCTGAATTATTCACATCTTCCCCCTAATGTGTTACTTTAGTGGCCAAAGTGTTTATGCTGAGGTCAGAGTCTAAATAGCCAAACAGCCACCAAAAACAAAAAAGAACCACAGAGGAGGCAGACACTAGAGGTTTAGGTGAAAGTTGATTAAATGTCTAAAGCTCACTATTTAACACTTTGTTTTGTCATTTTTACGGATCATTCACTTACTATAGCCACCTCTACAGCATCCTGATTCGAATGAGAGAGGTCACACAGCAGGAGAAGGGCGTGGTCTTTTGCCAAGCTTCGGGTGTCAGGAAGATACCTCAGCTCATAGCAGATGTTCTCCACTGTTGTTCCCTGCATGTGCACGCACACACACACACACACACACACACACACACACTTACAGATCAGCAACAATACAAAAACCACAACTTGAAAATGTGTTCCAAGACTGCAACAGGAAACACTATATGTGAAGAGATGACTCACTGTTGGTACTTTGTCTCTGCTGAAAACAAGTGTTATGCGGCCACAGCTGTTGTCCAAATGTCCGCTGTTTGGCTGACACTTGGTGGTTGCTTGTGGAGGTGAGGGTCCAGCCATGGAACAAACCCCCCACTGATGGCAAGGGGGGGAGAAGCACGTGAGGTAGCTGTGCTCCAGACACTCTCGTCCAGCCGGACACGACCGCTGTCTCTGGTCCTGGTCTGATGACGGGAGCCGGCAGGGCCGACGACCACACAGCACCTGGTGTCACAGGGTCAAAATATTCACCACCATGTAATCCCACAAAACATTTATATTGGTGTCACCCTGCATGTTGCCTTTTTATGAGCGCCAGCAAATGTTAGCTATCATCTCATTTAGGGATGCAAATGACATTTTCAATACTGATTACCATTTTAGACTATTTTCTAGATTAATTGATTGATCGTTTTCTCTATAAAATGTCAGAAAATAGTGAAAAAAGTTCATCACAATTTCCAAGAACCCAAGGTGACGTCTTCAAATGTTTCATCCAAAAGCCAAAATATTTAGTTTACTATTATTTAAGAGAAAGAATAGCAGCAAAACCATCAAATGTTTGGTATTTTTGCTTAAAAATGACTCAAATCATTAATCAATTATTGATTAATGACTTCAGTTATTGTTTCAGCTCTGATTTCATTAACTACTGTCACAGCATAATCGCACATTTGAACAGTTTTCTAATATGAATGATTTTGATGTTAAGTTGACGTGATTGAATAATGCATTTTTATTGTTTATTATTTTTTACATGTAATGAAATATTTTATAAAATAAGCACACACACACAAACCACCCCCAAATGAACATTTATTATCATACTGACAACTAATCCAAGCAACCTTTCAGTCTATTTATCACAACTGAGCCAGTTTGTGTATTTATTTGAACTCTATGGCGACAGTAGCTGGAGGTCGTCTGTCTGAGCACTGTTACTGGTTGTTGTTGTTCCTTGCTCAGAGTGTTTGTTTGTAAGTGAGGAGTAGCAGATATTTGCTGGCACTGCTTTTAGTAGGGGCCGCGTTACCTTTGTACAGTCCACTTTGCCATTGATGCAATGGCAGCTGTTGCACTCTTCCTCCCAGCGGCTGCTGTGGGGAAACTGCAACCCGGCATAGCGGCAAGTCTTCCCAATACCTATGACTACATACAAACAGAAAGAAAGACATGTTGAACTTCTGTCGCAGGAAGTCTGCAGTAATGAGTGACTAAATTAATAAAAAATCTGCATTAACAAGACGACAAGTACAAACTTTGACAACATAAACTACAAGGTGGAGTGAATTAATGAGCGAGTATGACTGAGAATAGAGATGTATTTACACTCTTGGCATCGGGCTCCGGTTCTACCGAGCGGACAGATACAGCGGAAACCGTTGATCTCGTCCACGCAGGTGGCACCGTAGGAACAGGGTGAAGACTGGCACTCGTTGATGTCTGTGAAGGGAAGAGGAGCATCAAATTCAGTCACAGAAAAAAGTGGCACAGCAAAACGTGTCCCAAAATATGTGATCCTAGACGCTTGGTGGCGTAGGAACCATTCGTAGGGCTAGTCTGTAAACTACTGTAACTGGATAGCAAACCTCTAATATGCTAGTCAGCTGGAAAATGCTAGTCTAGCTCTCTGGGCCTCTGTCTTCATTTTCTGTACTGGGCTTGTTAATACGTTCATGCACATTTTTGTACCATAAACTCCTGCCTCATAAATGTCTGAAAACGATTCCTATTTTGTAGTTCAATTTATATTCCAACAGAGGAAGTTAAAAGTGGATAGTACCTCCTTCCTTTTGGACTCTTGGACTCTCCGTTCCCTTAAAATGGTCAGCGCTGTCGATTCAACTTGCTATTGGTCAACTGCGCGACTTTGCATGTCACCAAAATTGAACTCCACATGAAAAATGTGCGCAGATTTACTTCACCACTGCCAACAAATCCACTAATCACAGCGATGTCGTTGGAATTAACTGATTTCACTGCAAAATTTTAGCGTTTTAATGCTGGTGTGACCAGGCCTTAATGCCTTGTGATCCCTTGTGACTGGTTGCATAATATTAGCTGTGGGCAACTGATATTCACCTCTCAGATTGTTTCATTTGATGATTTTTCCAAGTCCTGAAGAGGTAAAACTCTTCAGATTTAAGAAAAGACAGAAAAAAAGAAACCAACATTTTGTATAGCAGTAATGTTTTTTCCTCCCATTACGAATTCTGTCAATCATCTTATGACCCCTCAGATTTATCTTGGGGTCTCTTGGGGAAAATAGTCAAGAGCCAAAAACCTCCAGTTTGAGCAAAATAAATCAAAAAGCCAATTACTGGATAAAACCAAGTACTGTATGGTTTTAATCACCACATTTAATTTCATAAATGACTAAATTGTGCACATGTTTAATTACCAACCCATCTACTATTTAAGCAGCTCTTTGAATGACACATATCAGTTGTGCCTTCCCACCGAAATCACTGGGAACGCCAGGCCTTTGTCACCCAGATTCCACATGAACACAGCCTGGATGAGAATTCTCAAATTCAAGCCTGACAGAAAAGGTGAACGCTATCCGGCCGAAACAAAAGAGCAGAGAAGAAGAATTTCAGGGTCATCGGGTAATTTGTCTTCTGGGTGTGTTTGTGTGACTGCGTGAGTATGGAGGAGGGATGACCTCTGACCCCTGAGGCGTTAAAGGACCAAGAAAAAGGGAGAGGGCGGCGTCCTGGTCTTACATTTAGGTGTCAATGTGTCCATCCCCTCCTTGTCCCCCCTTTTTCTTTTGGTCTTTCCTCGCTCCATCTATCCATCCTCTTAATCACACTACATTACTCTGGATATTTCAGGGTCTTAGGATCTTGATTTAAAATTTTTAAGTTGTGGGGGTTTTGCATATCTGCGCTGAATCATAAAGCGTGTGTTATATGATTAAGTAACCTCATGTCACCACTCACTGATTCGGCAGTCTGGTCCGGCAAAACCGGGAGCGCACTCGCACCGAAACCAGTTGACTCCATCCACGCAGATACCGCCATTGTAACTGAGAGGGGAAAGAAATAAAACACGATTAGATGAGGCTGCACAAGAGAAACATCCTTTCCAGCTGCAACAAAGCACATCGTGTGTGTGTGTGTGTGTGTGTATTTGGTGGTGGTGGTGGTGGGGGGGAGGGTCACAAGGTTCAATTCAACTCATCAATACAAGCCTCCCACCTTTCAGATGCTAATTGCTGTGTCCAGTCCCTCCCCTCCTCTCATCATGCCACTCTTCCATTCCTCCTCAAAGCCCAGCTCCCCCCCAGGTCGCACGGGAAGAATGGACACGTATGCCCTCCCCCCCACCACTCCACCCCCCACCTGCATTCACCATGGGGTAGGTGGGACTCTTGTCCCCCCCCTCCCCCAAAACCTCTCTCCCCACCTCTCCCTGTCCTATTCAATATCCGAGACCCCTCCTCTGAGAGATGCCCCTTTGAGGCTTGATTTAAGGACAACTTCCACTGCTCTTAGCGGCCCTTCACCCCTCCAGCCTGCAAGGTCTGCGTGAAGTGTGGGGATGAGGGAGGCAAGGGGACGGGGATAAAAGGTTTGGCTACGCCACAGGAGTGTGTGAGGCAGGAAACTGTACATACCATGGATGAGGGTTGCAGTCGTTAATATCTGTTGAAGACAAAAAAAAAATAAAAAAAATAAAAAGACATTTAGTGTTGTAGAGTTGTTACAGTGCCATATTTGTGTCATTTCATGTCTCATTTCATAAAATTTACAGATAATATTTAAGATTAATAATTTACTATTTAGCTTAAAACCGTCTACAAGTTGTCCTTTTGTCACTTTTTAATATTAGCTGCATATAACTCCTCATGCATGTAGTGTATGCTCGGGTGTTAGCACAGCAGCAATGATCTACTTTGGATACATTTCTTTATTTCATCAATTTCTCGAAAAAGTTAATTGTTCAACTTGCTAAAACACATGTTCTGTGACATCTTTATATATTCAAGTAATCTTGATTCCTCTTTTATTACAACCAGCCAAGGTCATAAACTGACAAATTAATGTTGGCTGGATAAGAGTGGCAGGAGATGATGGCACAAAAAGTCTTTTTATAACTTATATACTACTTATATTGTTGCATTACAGAGAAGCCCCCCCAACTGTGGACCCTTAAATACCACTGTCACAAATTGCCATCTTGGATAAGTTTGCTTGTGTTACTTGGGATATTGTGACATTTAAAGCTCTAAAGATATTGCAGGTCATATCTTAAACCAAAATAATTCAATACACAGTCACACAACCATTGTGTGTAGTTCTGTAGGTCATTAGATACTGAAGTTGCAAGAAAACAAGAGCTCAACACCGTTACATCACATCAAAAACACAGATCATGTGGGCCTTTAAAAGGCATAATAAGTTCATTATAGATGAGAGCATGGTGACTTTTATGTCAGTTATATGCAAAGCTACATAGAGAAACTAACTTTGGCCACAGGTGGGACCTTCCCAGCCCTCTTTGCAGATGCAGGTGAAGGTGTCGCCTCCTCCCACACAGGTTCCCCCGTTGGAACAAGGACTGGAGGCGCATGTGCTGTTCTTGGCTGTGGGAAGAGAGAAAGCATCAGTCAAAGATCGCAGAGAAACAGAACTAGTCTAAACATCTACGCAGCATGTTTACACAATAAATCAAATATGACTGTTTTTGCAAGAACACATGCAACTACGACCTTGTGCCAAATTTAAGGTTAGATAAGAAAAAAATTGCGAAGACTCTAACTGAAGGTATTTAAATGATGACTGAGGACCTTGAAATCTGTTTGAATCACTAATATTGTGAAAACACAAGGCTACGGCTTGTTAAGAGTTGCTGATGTACTCTGAATTTGATCTTAGCGGTAGAAATGACAGTCAGGGTCAGCTACTTATGATCACAATGGATTGTTTGACATATACTTGTTTTATATATGGTACAGTGATGCTGGTGGACAGCCCTTAATCTGAATTGGTTTTATAGCTAAACTTTGACTGTATAGTATCCTTGATTATAACATTTGTATAATTATTGCTTTCAACGCAGTTTTAGCATCTATTAGCCTAAATTACCATCGCATTGATGGCTATTTCAGTCAGTTGGAGAAACAGTTGATCAGTCAGAGCTTCTTCTTTCATAGCTAGCTACCTCCCTCACTCCATTATGAAAAATAGCGAGAGAAAAATGGCAAAAGGCATAGATGGGATTGACGCAGCTTTAAAGATTGATAATCAAAAATATCTACCCTTCAACAGCAAACACACTGAAAATGACGCCTTGCTACTGATTTAATGTCTGTCTATCTACTGATTAAGGCAAAACAAAGCAAAGTGACACCTCCTCCCAACAAGGCATGAACACGAATGTCGGGCTGAATGAAAGTGAAACCGAATTTTTGACATTCTTTGGATTTCTTTCTGCCCCGAATGATCTAATTTTAAAGATACAGAAAAATATCTGAAGTATTTTACACTCTGCAACCCACAAAGCAAAATAGTGAGCAACACCATCAATCATTAGCTCGAACCTCAATAAGACACCATCCTGAAGCCTCACCTGTGTTGCATGTGTTTCCTCCCCAACCAGGTGGGCAGGCACAGCGGAAGGCATCCCCGTGGTCGTAGCAGGTGCCTCCATTACTGCAGGTGGTTGCGTCACACTGGCTCTCGCCTGGTCCGGATTACAAAGAAACACTGAGGTCACACACAATCTTCTGACCATGACTATTCATAGCATCAGTAAGAAAGGATAATTCTTGTGATCCAACATACGCTCAGTGTCGACATTGTGTAAACACATCTTAGCTGTCAAAACAAAGATGTGTAGCATGGCGGAGTCGGGGGCCACGGCACACTATGAGCATAAACACATTAACAGAGAGTCGACATAACTCACGGGAATGGCAGGTCTTGCCCTTCCAGTTGTCGGCACACTCGCAGTAGAAGTCGTTCACCAAGTCAACGCAGCGTCCGCCATTCTTACACGGGTTGTGTCTGCACTCATTGACATCTGAGGAAGGAGGAAGACTTACATGATTCGATCTTTACAGACAGAGCAAGGAGAGGCTCTGCCCCAGGCATGACCTTTTTGGTTTAAAATGCTGCAAAGACTGACTGAGGAGTTGAATAACTGCATAACTGAATTATGTCGGAGGGGAGGAACTCACTGAGGTCGCAGAGTCGACCCTCCCAGCCATCAGGACAGAAGCACTGAAAGGAATTCACTCCATCAATGCAGGTGCCTCCATTTCCACAGGGGTTGTTGATGCAGTCGTTAATATCTGAAAAAGTAATGGGGAATGGTTATATAGACAGAACACTTCAGCAAGACTACACTCAGAAGAAGTTTGTCTATGTCTTTGTTATGCTGAGATTTTTGGTAACACTTTATTTTAACCCTCCCTATATAGCACTTATAGTTTATAAGCATTAATACATGTTCATAAAAGGTATAATACAAACTATTATGCAGATGTAATCAAGTGAAAGTGTAATTTTAGGAGTATTAATGTTATGTCAGCAATCACTGTGTAATTCTATATCATTAGATATGATTAATGCTATGTTGTACTGTGTATATGTAAGATTTTAATTTTATTTTCAGTTGTGGGTTTGATCTTTAACAAAAAGGTTAAAATCTCGAGGCAAGAGTCGACGTACTTTCATGACAGTAGATGCCACTGAAGCCCGCATCACACACGCAGGTGAAGTTTCCCTCTGGCTGGCTGATGCAGCGTCCTCGTGGACCACAGACGTTGGAGGAGATGTGCCGCACTCCAGCTGAGTCATTGGTTGCTATAGCAACAGTGCAGCTGTCAATGACTGCAAGAAAAAAAACAAAAAACCAAAACAGTTCAAATTCATTACTTTTCTTTGACATACTCGTTTGTTCAATACAGTTTCATCATTGCAGACGACTTCAGTCACCTTGACACGGGGTGGTTTGGCAGTTCTCCTTGAGCCGCTGACACGTCTTTCCCTCGTAGCCTTCAGGACATGCGCAGTAGAAGTCCTGGTCCATGCTGTGGCACTTGGCCTCATTCTCACAAGGGTTTGGATCACAAGCATCTGAGGGGGACCAGCTTGAGATCTGAGGAAATCAAGAGGAGGGGAAAATACTGCATTTACAATAGAGACAATATACTGTATGTATAGAGGTGAAACTGAAGAATGAAATTTAAAAATGCATCTTAAAGCTGCACAGATCAAGATTTTTATATCAACAATGGATTAAATGACTGTATTATGTGAAAAGTGTCACTCATAACGTTGAGCCGACAGAGAATTATCACCCAGCTGTGGAGTCCTTAACGGAGTATTTTAGTGTCTTTCAGCTAATTATTTTGGTTTTATGGCCAGAAACTGTACCGTTCTGGTTCAGTCTTGGCTCAGTGTTCCAGCAGCAAACAGCTGTTTTAAACCAAAAACAATCTCTGAAAACAAACTGTACACTTCCTGTCCAGCACCAAATGGCAGACAGAAAAAGTTAGCGATTAGCTGGTGAATATAGTGGTGTATTTAACTGCTAAAAAGCCAGATATTTCCTTCAGGAGTTGGTGGACCAAAACAGAGCTGAAATAAGAGTAAATATTTAACTTAGGTTGGCAGAAACACAACTCCAAATAAATTCTTTTGTTACTCCATGTCTCATGGATGTGTAAATGAGCAATTTTTTTGCAAACATGTTCACCATATTCTGTGAGAACATGTCCATGTTGAGTTTAAAGCTTGTTGTACTCTAAAAATCTATTAATGCAGGTTTAACCGAGTATGTTTAACAGCAAAGTAAGGCTTCTTTTTCACATTTATTTATCCAGGGAAAGTAGTTGAAACCAAATTTGACATTCAAAGCGTTTCACAAATTCACCTTAGAGATAACCAGCACCACCACACTCCTCTACAAGTGCTGACTGATATCTACAGCCCTCTGCTGCCATTGAGCAACTCCACTGGATCAGATAGGGGAACAGTGCCTTGCCAAATGGTACTTGGACAATAATTTACCAAACATCATCCCCTCGCTAAAATGGTTCTTTGGTGATTATGAAAACAAGTGAAGATGCAAGTGAAGCCAAAGGGGCAATGGAGAAAGCAGATCTAAAGTCTGTGTAGGTGAGCGGCTTAGCTGGGCTCAAGCCTCCGCCGCTGTTCAGAACAAATCAAAAGGTAAGTGGACGAGCAAAGTAAGCCCCAGCTCATCAAGGGAATACACGCTTTTGGTTTTATGTCTCTGCTCTGCTTAATCTTTTCAAGATTATTCTGAGACAGAAGCCTGGCAGAAAGAGAAGAGAAAGAGCGAGAACCTAAGCAGACAAGAGAAAGATAGCCCATTGTGAGGGCAAATCTTGACTCTGGTCCAACATCATGCAGAGCCACAGTGAATATAATAAAGATAAATCATCTGTCATACCACCGTGACACAGAAACAACCCAACTAGAGGCCACGGTGACTTTTGCCATTTCTGCTTGCTGCAATACAGAGGTTGGAGTGAAAATCTCTCAGTTTATGTAAACAGGAGCCTACTGTGCATAAACTCTGGGTTGCACCCCTTTTCCATTTAAGGTGCTGAACAAGGGAGTTAAGAGAAAGGCAACATGGTGGGTGAAGTCTGTGGTCACACAAAGTTTATTTTACCCTAAGTTTCAGGGCCAGATACATTTTTTTCTTTACCATTTGCACGTGTGTGGTCAGGGGATCGCGTCTGAGGGCAAGAGTGTCTATAAATCTTCAGCACATTAATGTAACTGCACTGTTCACAGCACAGGAGACATTTTTCATTGTAGCAGACAGGTTGAGAAATCATCATATAGTTTACTTGAGATCAACTATAAATACATTCTGCAATAAAACTGACTTTTGATGATTGGTTGTACCGTTCAAAGGATGTTACTCGTCTTTTACAAAACAAACATAACTAGGTTCTTTCTGCCCATTTAAACATCAAAATGCATGTTTGAGCTTCTTTGTTTTGTTTTTTCAAAAAGCATTTCCAAAAATGATTAGTACCTAAATCATTTTAGTGTCAAAAAGTTACACATGCAACAACTAAAATGTTATGCTGCTTTCGACTTTAAAAGCAGCTTATAACATGAGGTTCAAAGTTCATTCATTTTCTGGAGCTTTTTATCATATTACATAATTCTCATCAGCAGATGGAGTTTGCCTAGGTGCCATGGAATTGTAGATATTCAAACTTCCAGTTTTTCTGAGCCCTTTAAAGACTTCCTGTCACTTCATGACAACTTGGCGCACACCATTTGCTGATGAAGATCATGTGATGTAATCAAAAGCTCCAGGACAGCTACAAAATAAATCTTGCAGCGAGATTGTTTTCTTAACCCCTTAAAACGTAATGTTATCCAGTAAAGATTAAAATGCACGACCAGAATGTAATTTTAGCTTAGCGGGTTAGCATGCTAACATTTGCCAATTAGCACTAAACAAACAGTACAGCTGAGGCTAATGAGAATGTAATTAGCTTTTCAGGCATTTAGACATAAACCAAAGAATATGACGTTAAAAATTTGATCTGATGATCTAAGGGAACATGAATGTCTGTACCAAATTTGAGATATTTTACTCAAAATGTCAACCTGCTGGTGGCGCTAGAGGAACCATTAGGATACATCATCTGGGAATCATGAATGCCTGTACCAGATTTAATGGCAATCCATCCAATAGTCAACCAAAGTGGTTGACCCACTGACCAACACGGCCATCCATAGTACAAATCAAATCTTTTTGCAGGTTGACTACCCAAATACATTATATGTGGGAAACAAAGCAAAATTCATAAACTATCATTGCGTGATCAAGACAAGCATGTCACCTACTAAGAGAGTAAATGTGGCTCTTTATTTCTCAAGCAAGTCTGCAGGGATTCAAGTTGCCCTTATTTCGTCTGAAGTCGATCATTCAGACCAGGAATGAGCAAAAGCACCATTACTCAATCAAAGTTTTATGGACTTGAGTAGATACTAATCAGAGAAATATGATGCTGGAGGTGTTGTAGTTTTGGCACTGCAGGGCAGGAATGTACACCGTGCCATAGCAGGCATCAGAGCTCTGTAGTATGCGGGCAGAAATCCAGCATCACCTCATTCAGAGAGGCTCATATTTATAGTAGAGATGCTAAAACAGGATTGGCTCCTGACCAGCAATGTCCTCCATTCGGGGCCCAAGAGATGCAGTGGAGTGTCAGTTTCCTCACTGCTAACCTACATTAGCTTCAACCACACTTCAAATATAAAAAGGCTGCAGCAAAGACACCGATATGTAATAAGAAAGAAAATAATAAAATGATCAATTACAACAGAAGTTTGCAATGAAACCTGGGCTTATTGGACTGGAAACATACTACACAACTTTCATCACTGCAAACATTTGGCACACTGCAATGGACAGTTGGCTTATATTACTGTGTTGTAATGACTACTGCAGTTTGTGTATTTGCACAGCATTACAAGCCACTTTGTAGATACATTCTCCAAAATCCAAATCACTGCCAAGTAACTATTAATATTCTTTTCACCATATCATCATCGTGGCTTGCCATAGACAACATTTTCTTAGATTGTTTGATTTTATTGTATGTTTTTCCATGGCAACTTATGCAGTTCAGTGGTTGCTAGGAAAATTCTGACACTCTTTATGGAAGTCGCTGTCCAAGGAAACCTCCTCTGTTGCACAGTGTACCATCGGGTAGCATTTGTCAGGCTGATATAAGCCATTTACGACTTACGATTGGTGAATCCAGCATGGAGCCCTCACAGAAAAAAAAGTAAGAGAGGTTTAGCAAAAGAATAAAAAAAAAAAAAATGTTCTTGCATAAGGTCCATTGTGTGTGTGTGTGTGGTAAAAAGTTCTTTCACAGCAGTTCACAGAAACTGAAAAGAAACCAGAAATCCCACAAGTTGTTGGCCACTTATATTCAATTTAGTTATGAAGTTTTGGTTGGTAGACCTTTAACAAAAAAGAGGTTCCTACTCTGTATTTTTAGGCCACACAGTGTAAAAAAGTGCCTGTCTAAAGGTGCTCCGGCATGTAATGTGTCACAACTTACGTCCAAAGGCTTTAAAAAAAACAAGCTACCACCATCTTATAAACTGTCACTGCATCCACAATAATCCAGCGCTGTGACCTGTGGGAACATGAGACTCACCTCACACAGCTGTCCAGCAAAGTCTGATGGGCACTGACACACAAAGCCATCCAACACTGTGTGACACTGGCCGCCGTTCTGGCATGGTCTGCTATCACACTTATTCCTCTGGATTTCGCAGTGAGTGCCCACGAAACCTGGTGGACACTGGCAGTGATAACCCCTTGGGCCCGCCTAAAGAAAACACAACGACAAACACAAGGTGGTAGGTCTTGGGCGCACGGACTGTGTGGTCTCCAAGAGCACCTGCTATTTTGGTCCATGTATGTGCAGCAGCGCAACATGCAAAAGGGCTGGGTGAGGTGGAGTAAAGATTAAAATTAAAACATCCATACCTTGCATGTTGCTCCATTCTGGCACTGACCATTGCAACCGTTGGTGTCTGAAGGGGAAGAAGAAAAATGATTAAACATTACAAACAGCATTAAATCGTTTCCATATAGGAATTAATCCTTGGGCCATTTATCACTTTATCCATTATCAGGTGCAATCTATAATGTGGGATGTGCACAGATTAAGTCAAAGTTTGGAAAATAAATAAGTAGTGAAGCCAAGAGAGTGCCGCATAGACCTCGTATACATTATAACTGGACATGCACTGGATTCACAGAAGCATGCAAGTTCAGTCATGATGGCAGAGCTGGCGCTTCAGTTTGCCAAGACGAGAAAGAAACGGGTTACCACATGTGGGAAAGTGAGTGACGCTAAACTACACCTACGTTGTGTGTCCAGGAAGTGAGAGGAGGCGTTTGAAAGTAGCAAGAAGAAGAGGACGCCAGTGGAAGGAGAGAAATTTAGAAGTGGCTTTTTAAAAAGGTAGAAATACTGACTGATGTCACAGTTTTGTCCAGACCATCCCCGAAAACAGTCGCAGTGATATCCGCCAATCAAATTTTTGCAAGAGTAAGCATTCACACAGGGCTTTCCTGTGCACTCATTTGCATCTGTAAAGGCAGGAGGTAGAAGGAGACCGAGTCCATCAATTGAAACAAACCAAGGAAAGGACAAAGAGAAAGAGACCAGAAATCCAACATTTGAAGCCCAGTTAACACACAAATGACAGAAGTGGCACCATTGCAGAATAAAATGTTGTGGCCAATGTTTGAGGACACATTGAAGTCAAAATCTAAACAGATGTTTAAACTATATGAGCGCTCTCTGGAACATGATAAATTGATGCACATACTATGCTAAAACAAATCTAGTGGATCTAGATTTACAATACATAAATCTAACAATTGGTTTGTCATTATTTCGAAGAACTATTTAATCCATAAAATCCCAAAAAATCGTGACAAACTCAAAATCAAATGTTCTCAGAGCCCACGGTGACATCTTCCAAGTCAAAAACTCAAAAGATATTTAATTTATAATACCATAAAACACAGAAAAGTAGCACATATACACATTTAAGAAGCTGGAACAAGAGAATGTTTTGCATTTGTGATTGACAAATGGTGGGTAGTCTGGTGGCTTAAGTTGAACCTTTGTTACATGTCATACCACCCCCCACTGTAAGCTTCCAATAAAGGCTAACATGTCACCCCAAAAAACAAATCTATTAAAATCAACTGATAGTTTCAGCATATTGATGCACATTGTACTGTCAGCAAATTTCAGTTAAACATAGTATTTCCTGCTGTCAGATTGAAAGTAAATTTCTTCCAATATCGTCAAAAAATGTTTTTGTTGTCAGGCCCTATGTGCAAAACCCAACAATAAGGGCTTCTATAAAGTTTCACAGAACTCATCAACAATTCATCATCTGTTTGACGCACACGAAATGTCTGCAAACTGTACAGTTTCACCCACAATCGTTCACCAGCTCCAAAGACATCAAAAGTGTTAACAACAAAGGAAAGCACCGGGGGTCAGTCTCTGCAGGGAGTCCTGCTGTGCTCACTCACAAACACCTGTCTTCTCTCTGAAACCCTAAACTCCACACACACACGCAATTGCCAGGTAACACAGGAGGCCAATGGCTGCCTGTAAGCCGAGATCTGAGCTGGTAAGATGACACTGAACTCTTGGGATCTCTTTCCTACCTTCACCTTCACACACACACACACACACACACACACACACACAACTTTGTTTACCGGTTGTAATCCATTTCCTGGCTTCACGCAGGTCACGTCCGCTTGTCGGAAAGGGAGCCATATAGAAACGAATGACACCGCCAGTGACAAACAAACAGCTGGATATAGACACACTAGTAGCTCATGAAGTCATTGAGAAAAGAACAAAAAAAATAAAAAGGGCCGTGCAGCTGCCAGCTTGTCCAGGATATTGATAGCTTGAACTCTGGCCATGGGGCTCAGGTTGCTGGTAGCCATTTTTAATCCAAAAACACAGTTATCCTGAGCAGCGAGCAGTGCTTTTCTTGTATCTCAGAGGACATTTATTTGTTTTAGGAAACAGAACAAACAGGAAAGAAATGGCTGCCAAAACACGTCTCCCTGTAGAAATGAAGAGTCGTTTGCCAAAAAACAGAAATCCTGAACGCTTGAAATACATTTTTTTTTAAACAACCTCTGGTGATAGGTAGTTGCTTTGCAGGTAAAAAGTTGTGTGTGTAGGCGTAGTTATTGAAAACCTGAATCTCACCTATCTGGCAGGTCTTTCCCTCCCACTGCGGAGGGCACACACACTCAAAGCCATCCTCCAGGTCGATACAGGTTCCACCCTGAGCACATGGACTGGAGGCACACTCATCCAAATCTGAGAAAAACACACTTCAACTCACTTTACGCTCATTTCCTACAGGCCACATTTGAAGAAAGTGATGGCCTTCAATTAGACTTTGGGCATAAATAATGATAAGATGACGGTGAAAGAGGACAGGAGGAGGAAGAATTCTGTAATGCTGACAGACGAGAGGAAAAAGACCTGTCTGTGAGTGAAAGATATCAGCATGGATGAGGAAGGAGTGGAGATGATTGAAAGTAGTGCAGCCACTCACTGTTGGCACAGGTCGGACCTTCCCAGCCCGGCGGACACTGGCACTCAAATCCTGCGGGAACCTCGTGGCATGTACCACCGCTGGCACAGGGATCGGACACACAGGCGTGCTCGGCTGATGGAGGGAGGGGAAGTCAAACATTACTCTTTTGTTCTGACAGATTCAGATTATAGATTTGGCTTTCTGTAGGTTAGCAAGTCATTTCCAGTTGATTATATGTGGCACCCTTTGTCATATCTTGACAATGCCGGTATGTTTTCATATCAGACCTGTTTATTATTCTACACATCCTCATAATGCTAGCATAGATTGTTTCCTATCAGAATCTTAAGGTTCAACTGGTAGAACAAGGTGAATGAAGCTAACAAAGACGAAGCAGAAAGAGGAAATATTGTACATGAGAAGGCCGATCTTGATTGAACAAAAAAACAGTTAGTACCCCACAGTGAATGTTCACATTCAAAAGACAGTAGTGCGGGTTCTAGTGTGGGTTTCTATCTCACCTATCTGACAGGTCTTGCCGGAGTATCCTTGCGGACAGGCGCAGTAGTACTCGTCTGGCTCAGTGTTCATGCAGGTTCCTCCGTTGACACAGGGCTGGTGGCGACCGCAGTAATTCAGATCTGGAGGCAGACACACATTTAGAGACACCAAGACACTAATTCAGTGATTAGTATTTCACCCATTTTAGACCAAATGTCTATCTGCAGTAAGGACTCCGATCTCTGCCTCCCAACTCCAGCTTATACCCCTGCATCATGATCCTAAACATGTAGCTGTACGATCATTGTACAAATACAGTGATTGTTATTTACTGTGTGATATGTTATAATGATGTTTGTCTATATGCAATGCTGCGGACACTGTGAACTGAGCCTTGTTACCATGCTGTACTGAAAACTAATTCTACCGTCTCTGGTCGTGCGGTGAAGTGAAGTGCTGAATCAAAGAATCTACCGAGTAAAGTTGCAGACACTAGTTAAGATTCTGTTCAAATGTAGCAGAAATTTTAATCAAATTTCCAGAAAAACCAGCAAAAGAAAATGCTAATTTATTTGCATTTCCTTCTACTACCTTTATGCGAATATTAGGAGTCGGAGGCATTGAGATAAACAAGTGGTGGCGCCAATTCTCCAGTTGGGGGCCATTCAATTTTTGCAGAAGAAGAGGGCGAAACAAGATGACATAATTAAAAGAGCACCAGTCAAACTTGAAACAAATGAAAGTGATATAGAAATATGAGGGAAATATGGCATTTATGTTTGTTTTATGTATTATTTTGAGGAACTTTATAGTCTCATCGCTCATATAATGATGGCAAACGACTGCCATGGTGTTTAATCTAAACAATTCATATCATTATTTTAATGTAATTTAATAAACTGTATTGAGTCCAAGGACAAGGCAATGGAGTCCTGTCCTAATTCAGTCTATCCTGCCACAAAAACCAGGTAAAGTGCACTTTGATATAAGTGGTAAGTAAGTAACTGAAAACCTGTGCATGCAAAATTATAAGGGCAATGTTAAACTCTGCTCAGAAGGCAAGAAGCAACAGGAAAATAAGAAACAAGCTAACTTAGCTAACCTGGTACCTAACTTCATCATGTAATTCCAGACCAAAACTAAGAAACTAACGCTGCTATTTTGCTGTATAGGCATCTTTAACAGTGACATCAGTGTTCATAGGCATACGAGGCCAAGATAAAGTCCTCTATATACACCTTTGGAGAAACTTTCAATGTCAGCTGCAACTATGTCTTCAGACTTTGTTAATTGGATCGACCCTGTGAGAAAGCTTCTTCACTCGTTTCGCCATTTTATCCTGGTGTGTGCCGGGAGTTCCCAGGAAGCTTGTAGGAAATCTTCACTCGGTTCAGTGCACCAGCTGTCAGCTTTGACAGGAAGCACAGAGCGTTTTCTCAACCACTCTGCTGCACTACATTATGATAGAGGTTTTTTACAGTATTTACAGGATACAGCCAAGTGGTTAAGTTGCAGTTTTCATTCTGTTATAGACCTAGCTGTGTAGAATTTGTCTGGTTATTTGTACAAATACACAGTATATATTTTTTGACCATTTCTTCGTCTTCAATTGCTGATGATTTTTTCCCCACGTACAGAATAAACTCAACTAAACCCTATTTGATCCCTGCACATCATCCTTATGCTAAAGGCCAGATCACCCTAAAGGCTGGTAAATAAAAGAGCAGGGATCTGTCTCCACTGGGGATCTTAGGACCCATTCTCATCCCCCGAAGAGCCCTCGGTGACGAAGGGATGTGGGGGGATCGAGTGTCTCTGCTGCTGCTCAGATCACAGGCAGTAAACTATCCAGCTGCTGTTCTCCGGTCAGAGAGAACGAGGAGGAAAGACAATTCAGACCTCATGTTCATTCTTGTGATAACTGAACACATGGAACTACATGAAACATATAAAAGGCTGAAAACTCTTACATACTCTTAACTGACACATTTTTAATAAATCCCATGTGTCTGCGAGATCTAGAGAAAGAAGCTAATCATTTGAAGATCTCAATTCAGACTTTTAAAAACATTTTGCCACTGAAACACACATTTACAGTTACAATTATCTTTCATTTGATTGATTATTCTGATGTTTATTTTCACAATTAACTGATTTATTGACACCCTATTCGCCATCAGAACCAAGAATGCAGCTTTTCCTGTGGTATGGCACACTACGCTGCTGTTGCTTTATGATCAACCTTTTTAACTGAACCTATGGATGGGGCCACATGATTGCAATGGTCCAAAATTAAAGAACATTTCTTAAAGCCCAAAGTGACTTTTTGAAATCGCTTGTTTTGTCCGACCAACATCCCAAAACCCAAAGATGTTCAGTTTACTATCACTTAAGACAAAATAAAGCAACAACAACTGTGAAGATGCAACTTAGAAATATTTGGCATTATTGGTGAAAAATGACTTGAACAATAAATCAGTTATCAAAACACTTGCGGATTAATGTTCTGTCGATCGACTATTGGATTAATCGACTCATCGTTTCAGCTCTAATCCTCTCAGAGGACGGCCTTTGGATGACAGGACATGATAAAATTATAAACTTTTAAACTGAATATGCCTACACTGAAATTTAAGGTGGCAAAAATGTATTTCAGTTTCGAGACATCCCAATTCCAACTGCTTTCCACATTTTTAACAAGAGAGACCGATGTGGCAAGCGAGGGACCAATGAGCCCATTTCTCAAGCCAACAAGCAGCATTACTACTGCAGTATTTTATTTTACATGGTGATATGTTGCTTCTTCAAAAGTCATTTCTGTTTTATCTCTGCTCTGAGTAGCTTGCTCACTTGTTACTCATCAAATACAGGCAGCTTGAGGGGACGTGCAGGATGAGAGCAGGGACTCTGCCAGCGTCTTGTGTGGGAGGTGATGAAATAAAACAAACCTAAAAAAACAAAAAACAACCCTTTTCCATACCTTTATCACAGAGCAGACCACCCCAGTTCCTCTCGCAGTTGCACTGCCAGGGGATGTTGCAGGTCCCGTGCACGCATCCAGGATAAAGCACACATTCATCACAGAATTGGCCCTGCCAGCCGTAGCTACACCTGTCAAACACAGACGCCAAAACACAAGCATGAATCATTTCCCTCATCTAATCCCTCTACCTGCTCTCTGAAGAATCCCTTCTTTTTGTTTCAATGGCTGTCATGTTTATTTCTTTGCACGTTCTCTAAAACATTAGATAATAGAGGAGTGTAAATGTGACGATTAAGTAGGATATATTAAAATGTTGGTTCTTATTGTTAGTAACTGGTCACATTATCATCAACAACATTCATCTAACAGCTTTACTCTGGAGTAATTGTATAGGCCTTCAAAAACGTGACAAATAAGTTTCAAAAAAAGGGGACGCTCATATTATATTCAGAGTTCTCTTGTTCTACAGGGGGGATAAAATCAGGTTGTACTAATTTTTGTTGTTTTCCTACGCCTTCTGTTGATGTAGCCAAGAGAAATAAAGTCAATGAAACCTGATAAAAACATGATTTGTGACTCTCTCAGTTTATCAGTGGAACATAAAAAAAG
This sequence comes from Maccullochella peelii, assembly GCA_002120245.1. Taxonomy (NCBI): domain Eukaryota; kingdom Metazoa; phylum Chordata; class Actinopteri; order Centrarchiformes; family Percichthyidae; genus Maccullochella; species Maccullochella peelii. Next base: position 36,177 of record LKNJ01001640.1, read on the forward strand.
TGTGAGGATCCGGTAGGTTTCCTGTTTCCTGAGAGCTGATTATCCTGTATTTGAAGGTCTTAATGACTGTGTTTAACTTGCCACAAAAGCCAAGTTTCTCAAAACCCAACCCAGCACTGAAATTGTTATATGGCACGAATATAAATAATAAGAAACCTTGTTTATCATAAAAGCATGGGAAGGTCTTGGGAGAATTTCTGAAGATATCAATTAGGCCCTGATTCAGGAGTGAAACCACCGAGCTGCTACAGGTGCAAAAAGGGGCAAAGAGAGTCTACTAGTGGCTGAAGCGATCCCTCGGATGCAATCTACCCAACAGTGGAAACACACCTAATACTGTATTCTGCTCTTGCGTCAACCTATCCCACGGCCTCCAGCCAACAAATCTTAGTGGAGGGTGACATTCCAGGGCAGGAGGGGTTAAGAACACTTCCAGCAGCTCCTGTGCGCGGGTTAGAGTCTGGGATTGAGGGCTACAAGGGTGGCACGGTGGTTCTGAAAGCGAGTGGCTGGAGACAACCGTGTGTATACAGCATATATGTACACACGCCTGCAGCTTCATGACAGCGCCCGGCTATTCCAAGGCTGTGGTGTCGTCGAGCCAGCTGTCTTGTCAATTGACTGCTATTTTGAGTCTCCTGCAGACGGCACCGCTGTCTCTCCGAGAGATGAGGTCTTTGGAAATCTCTGCCATTCTCGATCAGGGGGCATCGGGGAATACTTGGCATGCTTTTTCCACTGTATGTGATTAGCTTCAGAGGGTCTGACAGCAATGTAGCAATAACACCAACAGAACTTTGGCAAGGAGACTTGGTTACTGCTTTTTATGCCTGAAGGTATCAAAAGAGGTGTTTCATTCTTGGTCATATTGATGTCATAATTAATCAAACCCCTTGCGGGTGTAGGCGTGATGTTTCTTCTGAGTTTCCAACATCTTGGAATGTTTACAAAACGTTCGGAGTGGTGAAAAATGTGTTACACTACATACCCAAGTGATTCTTGGGACACGGCAAGCCTTTGACAAATATGTCAGAACAAGCCTGATGTGTGCTAATAAAGAGGCTCAATGCAGCAGCGTCACAACAGGCACATACCAGCTTTTGTGCTTCTTTAAAGCCCGTGGCAAACAGGGCAAAGCCCATAAAACTGTGATGGCATAAAGGGAATGAAAGGAGATGGCAAGGGATTTAATGCCAGGTTTCTGTGACCCGAGGCTTCATTAAATTCATGCCACTGCAGGAAGATTCTTTACTGCTTTTCCTGTTGACTCGGACTTGACATTTCATAAGAATAAGTTGCTTCCCCCTGTTGTCTGTCTGCTAACTGGAATAAGGATGCAGCCTACTGATTGAGGCAGACACAAAAGAATGTGGAGCAGTTTCCTAAAACTGGTCATCCCCTGTTATTCCTCGGCTCCGAGCCAAACCCCCCTCTTTCCATCTGGCAGGTGGGAGGGGGGTTTACAAATGATGACGGGATGTACCACATCCTGGAATCGTGGACCTATGGAGCCATTCTACGTCACTTTATCTGACTGTCATTTCCACTTTGGGAAATGTACATAACACAGTGGGATATTAATTTCTTTTCCTGCCCCCTGCCCTTCAAGGAGGACTGCAATGCGGATGGGGAGGGTATATGACAATTCCCAGCACGTTTACAGTGGTCAAATTCACACACCGATAACTCCCTTTCTTCGGTCCGAGCCACAGAGACCTGATGAGATGCTTGGTATTCTGAGGAGGATTTCAGTTGGCTAAAAATACAAGAAGGCAGGCGTGCCCTTTTCTTATGAACCGAGGTGGAGATGCCCACAAGGGAGGAAAAAGGCTGACCCCCCAAAAAAAACAAAAAAAAAACAGACAGGCTACGACAAGTGAAGGTGCCTTCGTTATCATTCTTTTGCCTTTCATACATTTAGCTTGACTATTGGTCTAATTCTGAATAAACTGCATGTACAATATGACTGATCTAAACAGAGCAGCAGGAAATGCAATCTTTGCATAGATATAGCAGTACATCAAAAGAAATTTAAAAAATGTCTGAAGAGTCACATTTCTGTATATAAAAAAAGGCATATAGTCCTGCTAATCTTACTTGCATTCCCCTGGGACAGAGCAGCCGCCATGTAACAGGTTGCAGCCTTGCTTGCAGATTGCTGAGAAAAAGCAAGACGACAAGAGACAAACAATTTAAAAGGTGATATTTAAAATTCCATTGGGAGACATGTATCATTACATTTCTTCCCGTAAAAAACATGTTCTTTAAGAAAGAGGGCCAGGGAGAAGCGGAGAGATAAGAAGGGAGGTAACGAAAGGTGGGAGGAGGAGGAGGAGGAGGAGGAGGAGGAGAAGCTCGTTTGTTTGCCATCTTTCTAACAAGTGCAACAAGACGTGAGAACTCATGGCACCCTGACCAGGGCTGGGCTGGAGGGGGGCGAGAAAGGGACAACTTTATAGCCTGCATGTACAACACTACCCCCCCCTCTTAAAAACAACCCAGCCCCTCTCCTCTTTTCACCCTTCGTCTTTTAAGGTCAGTTGGGTGATTTATTGAGGCCCCCCACTTTCTCCAACACCACCCACAAGCACGACCCCAACGCGACATAAGCAGGCAGCGCATGTTGCATTTCAACCTTGCCTTTTAAATGGTACTTGGACAATGACTTTGGATTTACTTAAAAATAAGTTGTGTTACCTTTGCATGTGCTGTTGTGCTCTCCCAAGTTAATTTCAATACTTTTAGTAGTGATGCAATACATACAAAAAGCTGATGTGACAGTCGGATAAGTGCAGTGCGTCAGATTACATGCTTAATTTAAGATTTTAATAGCATAATTTTATACTTGCAGCAAATAATCTGAGCACTTTGCACACAACATAACAAATATGGCTGCAACTGAGTATACCTTTAATTTATTTAATTTTAATTAAATAATTGATAATGTTTTCAATTCACTGCCTAATTTTGAAGAGCCCAAAGTGACATCTTTGAATCACCAACAGTCCAAAACTCAAACGTACCCCCTTTATAACAACGAAAAAGCAGAAAATCTTCCCATTTGAGCAATTGTTTGAAAGTTTTGCTTGTTAAATGATGACCCAATTATCTAAATTGTTGATCGATTGCATTTCTGTTGACTGACGAATCAATTAACAAAATCATATGAGAAAATAGTGAAAAATGGCTGTTAAAAGAAAAACAGCCCAAAAGCCAAAGATATTCAGTTTACTATCATATACGACAAAGAAAAGCATCAAATCTTCACACTTGAGAAGCTGGTCAGTAAATGTTTGGCATCGAATAATGACCAAATTGACTGATTCCAAAAATAGTCATAGTTAATCGTTGCAGCTTTAGAAGGAAGGTCAACGTCTTTTCATGATGCTTGAGGTTGCTCGGTGCACTGTGGGATAGGCTTGGCGGATGGAATATGAACAAGAAAACATCAAAACTGTCTTTACGAGCTTTTACAATGACTGTCGGTACACCAAGTCTGAGAGATGTTGGCAGCTCACCTGTCCTGCAGTCTGGGCCCATCCAGCCATCCAGGCACACCTGGGCCCCTGAAGGCTCACAGCGATAGTGGCCAAAGTAGTCGTCACGAGGAACACACAGCTTATTGCACTTGTTACCGTAGTAGTTATCGTCACACCGCACTCGGATACGATAGATGAGGCGAGCCACCGGCCCGTCCTGCAGGATGGTCTGCCAGGGGTCACCGGGGTTGATCATACCGGTGTGAATGCTGCGCTCGATCAGCAGCTCCTCCTCAGCTGAAACAAAAACCAGATGAGGACAAATCAGTCATGTCAAGTTGTTTATAGTTTGTTCCGATTTGTCAACAGAACCAATTAGATGAACATTTAAAATATCCCCTCCTCCTCTTACAAATCAACCGCACACTGCAGAATGAAAAGACCGCTATGAGTTCCAGTTAGGGGGAAGACTACGCCAAGGTAGCATCAAGTTTAAACAAGGCTCATTTCCCTCCAACCAACTTTGGTATAACTCGTCTTCACAATATGACAAAAGGAAATGTTAGATAAGGAGCGTGTAGTAATCTCATGGTCCCAGAGAACCTTTTATAATCCAAGGATACAATCCAACATCAAAGAACAACAAAATCATTTACCTTCATCTACCATCAAAAGCACAGCACATCTACAACACATCACAATATAAGTTAATTCTGTTTTAGGATCAGTGAGGGCCAACACATACCCTCAAAAGTGCTTTTTGTGCAGTATAAATTCTGTGAAAAGCTACTTTCCACTTTTTTTGGTTCATGGGATATGAGGGACGCAGGAGTTTAGTTTGGGGACGGACATTAAATTTTCACAGTCACTGAGCTGGGCAACTCCGGTTTGGATTTCTGGAGTGTCCTCTGCCCCGACAAATTAAAGGCAATACTGGTTGGTTTCCGTGAACTGACAGCTTATAGTACAGCTTAAGTGCACTGGAGAATGGCTGGACGATAAACCAAATTTCACACAGAAAATGTCATATATTATATTTTTATATATAAAGCAGCTATAACCAGAATTTTTACAATAAAAATGTATCACATGACAATGTGAAAACAATAGGACAATATGAAAGGGGTCGCTCGTAGGGATGAACCTCTAAAAAATTTTCCGCAGCTCCCCTCGGCTTTACGGAGCTTTAAAGCAAGTTTCACTCATTGTTTAGCTGTCCGGTCAACAACTTTATTGTTTTGGTTCACTCTCACTGCTTTAATGGCATCATTTTTGGGCAAAGCAGGCTGCTGTTTTCAGTGAAAAAGCTCTAAAAACCCGCTGTACACTGCCTGCTCAACACCAAATAGCAGACAGATACAGTTAGCAACGAGATGGTGAACACGGTGGAACATTTAGCAGCTAAAGAATCAGATATTTCCCTCAGGAGTTGGTAGAGACCAAAAACAGAGCTAAAAGAGAGGGAATGTTGGACTTGGATTCGCCAGGTGACCAGAAACACAACTCCAAATGAATGATAATGTTGCTCCACAACTGCTGGATGTGTAAATAAGCAACTGTTTGCTAACAAGTTCACAATATCAACTTAAAAAGGTGATGATATGTCAGTCTTAAAACAGAACTCAGAAGGCCCCCAGCAGCCACTGCATTTAGTAAGGTGATAGAAATGTGTTATTTTAAACACTGACATCGGACAGTGACGTGGAGTCTCCTTTATTCTGATGTAACATCACTCCCTCACAAGATAAAGCAGTGCATTCTTATTCTGCAGACAGATGCTTAGATATCACATTTTGTATGTGTTGTGTGTGGAAAGTACCCACTGAATTTTAAGTATGCAATTGAAATTCATTGTCTGCAAATTGATCCATTTTCTACTGATAGCACACATCACCAGTGAGCTCTCTGGATGTGCACTGTCATGTCAGGAGGTTGCTACCATTTAGCCTCTAGCACATTAAACATTGTTTGCCTCTGTGGGGCTCGCTGCAGCGCCAGCTTCCAGAAAGAAAGCAATCTTTATCACAGTGGGATCGAAGCTGGCAAACAATCTCTATGGAAATTGGGGGTCTGTGATTTCCTTTCCTCCGTGGCTGCAATGCACCATAGACATTTTGAAGTGAGCAAGCAGGAACACACACACACCTTCCTCTGCTGGGGACTGACACAATGTCAGACAGAATTAAGCAACAATAACAGAAATAACCCCCGGCAGTTGCCAGATAGAGAACAATGGGCTCTGGGCCCAAGCCGGGCTCTGCTACCTCGGTGTCTAAACACCGAGTCCGGCCACCCAGTCCACTCCACTTCCTGCTCGATAAACACAAGGAAAACAGCCGGCTGCCTTTCCTGAGGACACGGGGAAGGAGAAGAGAGGCACACTGGAGGACATGACGCTGGAGGAGAGGAATCTCACTGACAGACCAACACACCGGTATAGGCTCTTACGTAGGACAAGACATGAGGATGGTGCTGACTCAGAACAAGTTCCAGCGTCTTAGATACACATCGTCATGCATTTCAACATTTTATTTAGCACACGGTGTTATTGCTGTGTGAATTCACAAACCCTTTTTTTTTTTAAACTTTCTTTCCTTAATTTCAATAATTATATTCTTAATTAACCATAAAACCCAGAGATGGCCAGAAAGTTAATAGGGATAAGATCAAGGAAATGCATTTGGACCAAGGGTGAAAACTTGTCTACAACATATAACAGATATGAGTTATAAGAATGGCTGCCTAGAGGGCCATGAAACAACCTGATCCAGGTGCTACTGGATAGTTACCTAAAAACCACATCAGTGAGGTTGTTGTCTGCATAACTGGGAAGCTGGGAAGCATAAAATGCCACGACACACAGCTCTGCAGACAACAGCAAAGGGGAAAATCCTACAGCTTAGCTTTTTGCCCATCTGACTTTGGATGATTCTGATACCGGTTCCGATATTGATTCTTAGTATCTGCCAATACAGATTCCCAATCCAAGACCTGGGGTGTCTTTTTCCTAAATTTAAAATCTGTTTACCTCACTGCATGGAACTCATTAGGGCCATTATTATATTATAAAAAGGTTCCAGGAGGACAGAGATGGATATGGCATTAAAAACTCTGCAGCCCATCGTGACTGAATGTAACCAATAGCAGAATTTTATAACGACATTGTTGAAGAAAGTGTATTAAATGTGGATCGGTCACGTCAATACCAGATCCGCTTAAACAATTTAAAATGAATGTGCCCCAATACTGATGCAGTGGATCGGATCGTAGCATCCCTGACGGCAATGACGATGACAGCTCCAAGCTCTGGTCTGTGATTATGATACTGAACAGCCTGAATGTGAAATTGTTTTGTGGAAAATAAAATTCACATTTTCAGTTACTGAACATGATAGTGTCTTCACTGTGTGAGGCAAATGCTTTTCAGGAACATGACATCGTGACGTGATTTGTTTTTATTTTTAGTTCTGTAAACCCAAGATATTTTAGGGGTATGGATAAATTGTGTCTTTCTTTAAACTGAAAATCTTGTTAACCCATGATACTTCACTCTTAAGTTAAATCTGTGTGAGATCTAGAATAGGCATAAAATGTTTGTGGAGTGATGCATGTGTCATGACATTACATATTAACTGTGAAAACAAATAAAAATTAACATAATGAGCGTGACCTGTCAGGCAAAGGCTACAATCATTACTGCTACTCACTGTGACCTGACAGAGGTTTGCCACTACGAGCCAACTCCCTTGTGATCTTCCACAGAGGTTGAAAGGGGCATTTGTTCCAGACGTTTGGGTTTCTTGAACCCATGACATTAAGGTTGAAGTCAGCTGATGTCTGTGACCTAAAAGCAGCCTCAGTGTGGCTTTCAAACAGCATCCAACACAGATTAATCAAACCTGTCTGAGCTCCTATTGGTTTTATCAAATTCCTTCTCCACTTTGGCATAAAATGAAAAAAGGGAAGACTTTCCTTGCTCGTATCTCAGTGAAATAAATGAATTTGGAAGTGCTGAAAATGTGTTTATGTCTTGTATCCTTACACCCGAAACGCATCTATTTTGCTGCTATATAGCAATTTGGCTGAGACCTAAGTGCGAGTAGCTGGCAGAAAATCAATTGGATGGTTTCTCAAGCAACATTTAAGCCTTACATCCATCAGAAACATCAGAACTAATTACTGTAAATGTATACAATTACTGGAGGTCCACGTGCAGAACTAGAGACTACACAGGGCATGAAACAGACTAATCAAAGCACTATGATGTCAAAATCTATTTCTTCTCCATTGTCTGCATTTGCGAGTGGAAGTGCGTTTGATGTTATGGACAAAACAGGATGTAATGACCTCATATAAATAAGGAGCAAGTTTAGACTGGAGAGGACTGGATTATGGTCCTGTAAATAAATGCATTCATGTTCATGCGTGAATGCACAGAAAGGTATTAGACACTCATGAAAAATGCCACCATCTCCACAGATCAAAGCCACATCCAGACATTATAGTCCTCAATGGGTCCTCTTCCTCCCAGACTGGGCTACTGCTCAGACGGGAAAAAGGGGTTGTACAGGAGTCCACCCAGCGGACATAACCAAAGGAAAACAGGATACAGCTGGTCAGAACTGACCGCCAGAGCCAACATAGCTGAGAAGGACCAAGGCTTATATTCTATATGAAGCGTCTTGGGGGGCTAAGGTGTACAGTACAACATGCTTTCAACCTGCTACCCAATAAAGTTTCCATTTATGACAAAGCGTGGATACACAAAACACAATAATTGATTTAAAGATGTGAACAGGAAGGTACTCATGATTTAGAGTTTAACTCTTAAATTACACTTAATAAATTATTAGTAGTATTATTATTATGTTAATTAATTGGTTGGTACATGAAATGTCAGAACATAATGAAAAACGTCACTCAGAAGACCAAGCTGACACATGAAAATTGTTATGTCTGACCAAACAATTAAAAACCCAAAGATATTCAGTTTACAATCATATAAAAATAACTACCACATATTCACATTTTAGAAGCAGCCATCAATGAATTTGTCATTTTTACTTGAATCGATTCAAGTAATCAACTAATCGATTCATATCTGAAAACGACCATCATACAGTCAGTGCCATTTTACAAGATTGACAACAAGATGGCTTGCATGCAAAAGGTCCTTATGCAAGTTTAGACTTACTGTTGCGTGTGGTGTTGTCCCAGTCCCAGGCCTCTACAATCAACGTGTATGTCCGCTGGAGGAAAAGGAAAAAAAATAAAATAAGTCACGTGAAATTTGGACAAAATAGCATCCATCTCCTTCATGACCCCAACACAAGACACAACAAACATTTGCTATTTGTTTCTGTGCAGGTAAGCCTAAATGAGCAACTAAGACTGCTGTACACTGGCTGATTTCACCTGGCGAACAGCTGTCTTCAGCCATAGCTGAGGTAGGATGAACAGCTGTGTCCATTATGCTGCTGCAGGGCAACGCTGCTTAGCTTAGCAGCACCAAACTTGAGGAAACACAATCGCCCTCTTTAGGAATCAAAATCCAATGTCCAGTAAATTATGTCTCCAGTTGCCTGTAGAGTAACTTCATGTTAGGTATGGTATGGTATGAGCACCGTAACTTAACACAGCTCACTTACATTTCCATTTCATGTGACTTGAGCCTGATAACGCTAGAGAAACTAAAATCAATTTCATTTATGAATTTCACTGGCCCAAATGTAAAACAGAATATATACAATTTACACGACAAAGGCATCCTCAGAATGTAAAAATGTTTTTGGCAGTCAACAATGTTTTATCTTGTTTTTTGGTTGTAAATATTCTAATATTCCAATCCAAATCCCAATGACAAAAAGCATAAAACACTTTGTCAAATCATCATTGCTAATGACTACATGATGCCACATCTACTCTCAGCTACAAAAAGGGAACACTTAACAGAAGGCCTTTGTTATTTTGTTCCTAAATTCACTGAGAAGTGATCATTATCAATAATCACAATGGGTTAATAATACAGACAGAATAATGGGGATGGTCATTTTAGCCATAGTCATGCAACTCTTCTAAAAGCATCAACTCTCTCTTACACACACACAAACGCAATACAAAAATCGATTTCATTGCTACTACATTGTCTCGTATGCAACTTGGCCCTGTTGCCTGGAGGTGCGCTAGAGTTACACTGCCAATGAAACCCAATGATTCAGAGATAAGAGAGCAAGATCAGAGCAAGAACAACTGTGGGAAGAAGCCAAGAGAAGCTGCAAGACTGCGATGTGGAGAGGAAAGGACCCAAAGGAACAGTGAACTACCTGGGCTGTACCAACTTTCCTATTACAAACCTGCATGTGCCCCTGCTGGCTGATCAGTGAAGCTTTGCAGCTGAGATACAAAAATCCTGGCAACAAAAGGCACGGAAGCCACAGTATTGAGATGTGTCAACTGAAGGAAAGGCCACAGATACACAAAGATAGTCATGGTGAAGGTGCAAGTTAACTGAATAGGTATCAACATGAAGAATAAGTAACTATTTGCCAAAGTGCAAGAATGTTCAGGTTTTCATTTTGCACCAAATGATTTCACACTGTAGTTTGTCCCTCTGTGGTGTGTTAGTGAAATCACCAGGTGTTGTATCTTGGTATTCCTTTGACATACATTTATTAGTCATTCTACGTCACAGGGCTTCACAATGAGCGATAAATCTTTGATGCATTAACTACGCAGTAGTTACCTGACAAGATGCTACGGTTGGCTACAGTAGATTATGGTTCTCAATCCTGATTCTTATCGAGACCCAGACGAGATGGTTTACCTTCTAACCCACTGACTAGACCTTGTGTTTTCTGAGAGGCCACCACTGAAACCCACTTGGACCATTTTCCTGTCTCTTCTAATCTTAAATCAGTTTCAGCTTTCCTCTGACACAATCAACATATAAAACAAAATAAGAAATGGTAGGAAAGGCAGGTGGTCTTCTACCATGTTTTCAAGAAAAATTAAGCCTCAGCAGGTATGATGTCTATTAAGAAGGTCACTTTGCCAATATTAGCTGTGCGAGATGAACTCTTCTTGGCTTTGTCCTTGGTTGTCAGACAGTGAGGTAAATCAGCAGCTAAGGGGATTATCTTGTTTCACACCAAGTTATGCTTTACAGTTGACCAGTTTAACAGTAGTAGTGCATTGTGGATGTGTTTTATCCTGTGCTGAAATGATTAGTTGATTAATCAATTACTGAATGAGCAGAAAATGAAACAACAAGGTTATTATAATCTATTAATGCTTTAAGGCATATCAAGCAAAAATGTCAAATATTTTTGGTAGTTTCTGAAATGTGAGGATTTGCTGGTTTTTTTGTTTGTTTTATACAATTTAAGGTTTTGTTTGTTTGTTTTGGAGTGTCGGTCAAAGACGTCGCCTTGAGCTCTAGTAAAATGTGATTATGCTATTTTTCACTATTTTCTGACTTATTGTGAACTAAACAATTAATAAAAAAAAACAAACAGATTAATCGATAACAGGAATAATCACTAGTTGCAGCCTTAGTTTTACCTGATCCCCACTCCTTTTGCACCATCACCATAACTCCACAACAATTCTTATTTTTTTAGCAATGTAACAAGTGTTACCATTTCATTTTGTCAATTTAGGTACACATTTTAATTGATACTTTATGGGTATTGGGGATTTGTTCTTAAAAACATGCAAAATGCAAAATTCTTTTTCATGAACACACAGACACACAGATGGATACTAACCAAGCTAACCAGCATCAGAGGCGTAATCTAGCTGGTGTGCTGCAGGGCACACTGCTAGGCAACCAGCTGACCTAAATAACACTCATTACGTCACCACCAGTGACAGTTGTAGTAGCCACAGTATTTGAGGGACTTGTGGTTGCTTCAATTAAGTGTGTGTGTCAGTCTGTGTTGTTGATCTGGGGGACCAACAAGCTGGTAGGCTGGTTGCTGCTGGGCTGTGGGATTAAGTAGGCTTGTCTGGCTGTGGGTGGCAGCGGGAGGAAGGGGAGGGGAGTGTTATTGTGGAAGACCACGGGTGACAAGAGAAGGGGATGGAAGATGACGGGATGGGCTGAGCTAAAGGGCTTGGGTCAGAGTTTGGACATGGGGGGGTACAGCTGTATGAGACTGTAGCTACTGGTAAGACATGAGAGGCCAAAATTAGGCTTGGGGTAGGGGAGGTGATGTATAAGCAAAGCTGTTGTTTTACGAAAGGGGTATGGAAGAGAATGAGTGAGTCTGGGGGTTTTGGCGAGGGGTGATGCTCATGGTGCTGTTGCCGGAAACTCTGCCAACCCATCCAACCGCAGACGCACAACAGATGCGGCCTCAAAGATGGATTATTTGACATGAACGTGGATCATCCCACGACATGTAGCTCAGCTTCTGACCTTTCCACCCATTCCCCCTCCTCCCACCACAAAAGGGTGGGCTAGCTGCCCCAGTCTGAGCATGTGGGTGGGTGTGTGCATATGCCAATGCATACAAGAGGAACTATGAGTGGCAATGCATGCATTAGTGTCAGGAGACCTTGAGAGGATGCCTGCCTGTATCGTGAGACTATGCAAGTGTTGCAGACAAACCTCGTCATGAGGCAGAATCAAACGGTTAAAGAAAGAACAAGTGGCCATACTGTGACCTTCACCTAAAATCCAGGCTTGCTTGCATGCCTACATGTTGTTAACATTTGGGTAAATAGTTCAGTAGTGTATGTTAGGGTTGAGCAAAGCCACGGACTAGTCTGGTTTCCCACAGACCAGACCAGTCTGTGATTAGCTGGATTAAGTGACAGCTGCCCAAATGGTTGGAACAAGATAGATGGATGGGCAGGGGGATAAAGGGGAAAAGTGGGGGAGGGCAGGGGGAAAGGCTACTGAACAAAGACCCTTGTCCCAACACCATAACTCACCCCCATCCCAATCAAAACCATTGTCCATGAAGAGACACAGTCAGCACAAGGACAATTAGTGTCAGCATGTGTGCTACTGAGCCTGGGCAGGACAGTTGCACGAGTTCTTGCACGAGTCCCAATCTTATATCCGACTGTGCTACAACTAAAAAAATAAATAAAATCGTAATTTTGTTAGCCTGCCCATTTCTCAACTCAAAACACACGTCAACCACATTTGACAGTGTGAAAAACTTCACCCCAGACCACGAAGAATCCTGTTAGTCAAATCTCCAAAACCCTACCCGGCCCTTCCCCTAAAGGATTAGAGGATTTACTCAGAGAAATTCTAGTTTTCAAGTCAAGAAGGGGGGCATGGTGAAAAAAAATTGGATGTTTATGTGTCTTGTACTCAGTGAATCAGTTTGCTTGAAATTACGCAACACTAAAGTACCATCTTTGCATCACATGGCACAAAATGAACCAAACCTCATCAGTTCATTGAACTCAGGTAGAGTCATTTGAGTCATCACAAAAGGCCATTCTGGTGAAGGCAGAGGATGTGGTGGGGATGTCTGGGGAGAACCACAGGTGTAGTTTCCCACGCCAGATGGGGGTGGATGGGTGAGTGGAAGGTGGCCATTGAAATAAAAGAGGGAAAGGGAACAGAGAGAGGTGGCAGTGGGAAGTGGAAGCCGGGGCAGGTTGGGGTCACTAAGCATGGGATCTGCACGCTTCTTTTTCAAAAGAGGGGTCAGCCCTCTGCATGTGGGTTGATGTGTGCGTTTGCATTCAAAGAATACTAAGAATGTGAGATCCAGGCCTGGTGTGTAATCCCATGTGAGTTCCCAGTCTGCCAACAATTCGGTATCAATGGAGGGGTGCGTCTTCATTGTAGATGTGAGGTTTGATTGACTCATTTCTGCCTCTTGGGGAAACTTGGGCTTTGAGAATTATTCCTAGTTTCTTGATGCACCAACTATAAAATTCACAGATGTGTACTCCCTATAAAAACCCTGTCTCTAACCTTGAGCTATTTTTGTTCCCATGTCATTGAGAGGTGACCTGAATGTCCACCTCCCTGTTCCCAACTCCTCCACAGAGAGTTCCTCTGACATCTCCTGATTTATTGCCTTGTGATGGGACATGAGGTCATCACAATCCATCCCATGGCCAGTAATCGCTGCATGTAATCTTCATTAATCTGTGATGTCAATCCCAGCTTTTGGTTTTACTAGGGCCGAGTCTACACTATTCCAGCAAGGGCATCGAGCTGTGCCATCTCTGCTTAACAGGAAGGGCAGTGGGCACAACAGCATGCGCTGCTTCTTCTCCCTTCTTCAGACACTGATCTTTGGAATTACTGGTAAAAATATGGATGAGTAACAGCTTCATCACTCTTAATGGGCATTAATGGATAATAGCTGTCTCAATATGAGGAATAATAGAATAAAAGATGGTCCAATAAAACTATGTTAATCAACTCTGAAATGTCCAGTTGCATCTTTTATTGTAATTAGTCATTAAGACTAACTGGAAGCGAAATAATTTGGTATCATTATCTCCTAATGATACTGAGGGCCATTAATGCATTGACACCAAACAGACTGAATATCACACAGTCTAGACACCCTCTGAGAGCACAACCAGAGAGGTTTCCAACGGAAAAGAATCTTGTAGGGGTTTGTTTGGGGATTGAGAGAGCAGCCTCTTCCAATCAAGGGTAAAAAGTAGATGTGAGCTGAAACAACTTCCCATCACTTCTGCCTGGAGGGTGGACTCAAACGCAAATCTGTCTTGGTCTAGCTCCTCAATCTGTTCAGAGTCAAGGATCAAAGACCTCCGGTGGCAAAATCCTTGCAAATGTGGTGATGATGTTGGCAGGCAGAGAAGTTGGAAGGTTTTTGACCTTTTTTGTCATCCATACTATACATTTCTGTACTTGTCCCAGGATTCTAGGTAGACAAAAGTGGAGCTCCAGTCTTGTATATGTAGAATTAACCCATTAACGTTACCCGACTAAAAATTATTTTCCACTTGTATAATATTTGCTCATAATATTGCATCCTTAGGCTCTAGTTTAAGTTCCACTGTAGAATCACAGACAAAGAAGACCCATCCAAACATCTAGCTCCCTATGATAGATACAACCTCAGTTTCCTTGCCAGTGACCCTCGATGCCCTTGTAGTGAGAAAGCTGCACTTTTTCCATAGTCAATTATTTTGTTGATTAGTTTTCTACCGTTTAGTCTTTAAAATGTCAGAAAATTCGGCACAAGATTATTTTGCCCAACAAACCCAAAGATATTCAGTTTATAATAATATGGAACCTCCTTGAAACAAGATGATACATCTCTATGGGCTTATCCTGATACACAATAGATTTGAACAATATGAAACAGGAAAGCAGCAAATTCTCACATTTGAAAAGCTTTAACCACTGAACATTTGGCAGTTTTTTTGGCAGCTTGATTGTATTACATCAATTTAATCAACTAATCGTTTTAGCTGGGACTACAACCAGTGTGCTTTTCCCAAACAAACACCAGGGTCAGTCTGAAATTACTGTATGTGCTAAATTCAATCCCAAGCCATTTACATCAACCTGAGAGAATAAGTGGGCAACCAGTTTCAATATGAGTTTCTTTGGTGTTTAGTTTGAATGATCCTGCACACAAGACAGGCACCACTGACCAATGACTCAAGGCATTACAAGATAATATTCATTTACACAACTACAACTACATGTGTGGTTGAGAAAGCAGGTTACAGATTGTAGTCATATCTCTGCTGGGTAGTGAGGTGGAGGGCTGCGGGTTCTGCACACAAGTTGCTTGCCAGAGTCGTGTGCCAAGAGATGTCTCACTGAAGGCAAGGCATTTGGCTGGCTGGTGTATACCGGCTGTGCACACACACACACGGCCCATTGAGCATGCTGCTACTATGCCAACAGGGTCATTACCCATGCACTTCCAATACAACAAACTCCTCCCCTCCTGGTGCTAATTAACCAGCATGATCCAAGACTATGCAACACGTAAAACAAACACCAACACATGCACATTTGCATAAAAAAAGCTAAATGACTTCACATGCAAAACGCAGAAATGTCTGAGTAGACATCTAGTAATTTACTATTAAAATGTTCATGTTTTAAATTTTAAACAATGCCTTAAACTGAGCTCAATTTCTTGTATGCTTAAAAATCAGTCAGTAAGAAAAAAAAAAGGAAAAATGAAGTGGATCAAAAGTAGGTTGCTCTTGTATCAAAACAGAGATATGTATTCTTCTGACAAGGCTGGCAATCACAATACAATTGTACCTTTTCGACTTATCTTCATCATCCTGCGTGCCAAGAAACATGTGACAAACAACTTAAAAAGGTTTCAAAGAATCGTGTTAAAGCTCAATTCTCGTGGACTCTTGGGTATTTGTCTGTCACTTCCTCGGATGTTAATTTGCCTTAAAAAGTCTAAGAGCTACTACAGCAACAGACATGCTTGAGAAACATTAAGGGGCTAATTCCTGAGCCAAAGCAACAGGGCGCCTGACTGGAGAGCAATGCAGCACCGCCTCCAGCCGAGCGTCATTATCATTTCAAACAGGTTCAACAGTACAGTGACAATTTAACTGCCCATGTAATGACATGCTTTAATTACCCCCACAAGGAGCCTCTAGCACCTGCACACCATTCATTTAACAAGAGGCAGGGGACGCAGCAACACGCACATACAGTGTATTCAAACAGACATGTCAATGCAAAGAGACAACAGAAATACACACAACTCACAACTACAAATCTGTTGTGCACCTAATAGTTGTACAGCATGTGTTGACAGCAGCACCTGAGCAGCCTGGTACATGCAATACTGAGTCTGACTATAATGCCATTTTACTCATACAGCAAAAACATAAGGATTTAGTGGGATGATGTTGTCAGTGTATTACATTTTTTTGGACCCAAATGCAAATAGCTGTTGCAATTCAGCAGCCAATAGGGATCCAGATAAGAAAACAAAAACAAATTTTTCACGCTACCCCCCTTCCAGCATTTTTAATGCTGTTCAAATACAGGCGGTGGAATAAAATTATGCATTGTTTGCAAATTAAATAGGCGCCTGCTCTGTGCAATCAAGCAATTTTCTGTGGTGCTGTAAGGATACTGGCAGAGTTCCCACCAAACCACAGCATGCAAAATTTAAATTATGTTGTAGAGACTTCCAGTCTTCTCAGCCTTGCTAACAGGAAACTGGAGTTAATTTTACTGGGTCACAATTAATGCGAATGTTAACAAGCCAGCTCTACAGCAGTGCCTTTGAAAACTGTGCTTCTCAATTTACGTCTGTGTCATCAAAGCAGCCTATTCCACTCATGTCGTTAATAAGAAAATTACAGCAATTCTGTTTCTGATGAAATAACAAAAAACGTCTTCACTCAAAGTACAACACTGCCTCCAAAACAGACTTACAGATCAAAAGTTTGAACTACTGCTTTGGTCTGAAAATCACTGATTATCTTATTGATTGTTTGGACTAGTGGGACTCTGGTGATATGCATTACAGAAAGGAAGAACATTTCTTTAATGCATATCACAATCTGTGAAAATGCAACACAATTGAATCTGCATTACGTTAAATTGATGCGTTGGCTATGATGAAGGGTCCAGTTACAGTATAGTTAAGTTTTTCCAGCATCATTTAAAACTCAGCCAAAACACCTTGTACATACACTGTAGTTAGGTACAGTAGCACAGTACAGTACAGTAACACATCAGCATCATTCTGGCCTCAGACACTGCAGACATAAACACAGCAAGCTCATGAATGCACCCATAGGAATACCTGCACCATCATAACAAAGGACTAGTTTTTCTCATTATGTTTGAAAGTGGGAATATGTTCCCCTCTTTAACTTGGTCGGCACTTTGTGGGCTTGACTGCGGTCTGCAGAAGATAAAGCCATTTAGAGTGACCACAATCAACAGCGCCAACAATCTAAATGTAAGAGTAAAGTAATTAGAACATACTGTACATTTAAATGACAAGATGCCCGAAACCTGCATCTTGGCCAAACCAGGTGCGGTGTGCAATTTCTTACATCATCATTACACAAAGTCCTCATGATCCTGTTGAAGGTGCAATGCATTTCTATTAGAAATATTTTCCAATAACCAACTTGAATGTTGGTTTACACATTCAAAAATGATGAAGCAACTTGACATGACGGGTTATTCACAGTGCTGTGGTTTGCAGTGTGGCACCGACCTGAACAAGAATAATTAGAGTATTTTCATACACTGCGGCTACAGGATGCATCTCATCCCTTTTGCTTCTGAATACCTTAGTTGGTATCATGCAAACAAAGGGAACAGACATGATGGATGCCAACAATTCATGATGGCTCCACTTGAAAATTAGACACTTAAATTTAATGACCATCGTGGTGTAATACGACCATGTTGGTAATTTGTCCAGCAGCACCATCATCACTACTTTCCAGTCACCTGTCATCATGACAGACTGGTAAGCTGAAAGTTAACGAGAGACTAAGAAAACCAGGTTCTGCAAAGGTTTATTTTGTACAAAACTAAGCTCGGGACAAGTGTTTATATAAAGTAACTTCTGGGTATAGTTTGGGCTATCAGCTTTGCAAGTTAACTAGGTAAGGAGGGCAGTACCAGAGGGAAAAGGGTGCATTTTGGCACAGGCAGAAATAAGTCCAAAATTAGTAGAAAGTCACTGAAACAGTGAATACATGAAGCATCACAGAAAGTCCAAATCATATAAATAATATCAAAAGTTAAAAAGGACTTAAATTTATTAATTTTTAATAGAACTGAAAATGCTTCAAGTAAATAATGAGGAACTTCTTCAACAACAGCTGATTCCAAACAAATTTGCCTCTATTTTTGTTTTGTTTTTTTATAACTCTGGTATGTACAACATTAATGGGCAAAAGCACAAGTTAAAACATCATCATCTCCCTGGGGCACTGAGAAGGAAAACTACCTTTTAATTTATGGATCTTAAAAGCGCCCACTTGTACACGCTGTACCTTACGTGAAATAACAGAATGATCAAAACAAAGTGTTCTCAGAGGAAATCCCTGTTGCCTCGCCTCCTCCCCGACACCACAACACAAATCCATTTAATATTAAGAATGTAGTCAGAGTCAGATGGTCAGATGGAGTTCAGTGCACACGGGTTTCCACAGGGCAGCTGTCCAGATCACACAGTCAATACTACACTACATCTTTGTTGATGAGTGGCGCAACAACACAGATGTCTGTCAGACTTGTAAACTCTGACGACAGACAACAGCACACAAGATTTCGGAGACACAAAATGTGCAGTGTCTGCGGGGGGGGTTGGCCTTGCTGGGAAGAAATCAGGACATGGGGTTAAACTGATAGTGGTTTTCTTCTCATCTTCTCACTCCTTCACTTTCATTGGTTATACACTGTGGTGAACATGAGAAAGACAAGTAGTTGATGTAACAGCTCACAGTTTTAAAATCACTTTTAATTATTAATGCTTGCAAGAGAGATCATAACACCATTTTGAATAAATCCTCTGCTCTTTGCAGATATCCGACGTTGCATGCTGATTCTCTGACTCAAAAGTTTTACACAAGGTACAATGCAACTGTCAGGTTAGGATAAAATGTTTTTTTCTGTTTGTTTGTTGTTGTTTTTTTAAATGGGTTAAGCTGAATAAAAAGCACTTTCAATCATGAAATGATAGCAACATGGCCGCTAGACAGATGTTGTGAGCGATAACCCTGCATGTGTGTAGAAAGTCCATGAAAGTTTGTTAATAAGAAGCTGAAATGTCATCGAAAGCACCACAAATAATTCCAATATGGAGGAATTTAATTAAAAAGTCATTTTAAGAACTGCGACCCATCCGTACTACTTAAAATAAAAATAAGTATGTGTTTTATGCCAAACGTATGATGATTGATGACTACTGACCAAGATGGAAAAAAATAAGAAAATCTAAAATAAAAATCACAAACAGGTGTACTTTTGGAAAAGTACAGACAGATTTCGTGCAGTTCTTGTGACTGAAGCATCAGCTTTTTGATTCAAGCAATCACAGTTCTGTCGCGCCCACGGACGAATGGGCTAAATTTTGAAATCATCCAGGAACATGAATTTGCACACTGAACACAATGTAAAGGCTCCAATAGGAACCAAATAAATGCTTCTTTGCCTGTTGTCAGTCCAGCCTAAAGTTAGGGTGAGCATGTCTTATAGGGATATAGATAGACCCTTCTCCTTGGTGGCATTAGTAGAGAGGTTTTACAATAAAGCAGCTAAATGACATGCAGAATACACAAAAGGGGAATGCTTACTTGTTGCCTGATAAAAATGTGAGTTTAATATGTATATGTTGTTGATTGTTGTCTGCTGTTTAAGTTTAAACTAAGCAAAAGGAACTTAAGACAAGGTGGTGAAACTGTACACTTAAATCTTTGTGTAATTACATCCTTGAAATCCAAATTTCAGACCCTAAGCACCACTTTTAGAAAAAGGGAGCTCTTTAAAAAAGAAAAAAAAAAGAAAAAAAAAAGCTGTCCTTTCTGCCTGACTTGCTAATTGCATAATCAATACAGAGCTGAGCTGAATCACAGGTGAGACTTGAGTAAGTGGCTTTCCACGCAGCAGCCCTGGGACCAGAGGAGGAAGGATGGGGGAGGGAGCCGCAGAAAGGAAAGATAATTGTTTACTAGAGGCCTATGTAGCCATCTCCTAGCAACAGCTCTGGCAAGCTCCCCGCATCAGGTGTGGCTAACCATGGCAGCCTGTTTGGTTCTGCAAGTGTGTGTGCATCCAAAATATAGCCAACTGTCGTCTCAGGCAGAATTGAGAAAGACTGAGGGGGAAAGACATACAGAGTACATATACAGAGTCAAAGTGTTTGAATGAGCTACTACTAAAGCCTCCGTCCTACTTCTTACTAATATAGTGCATCTTTAAGTGTCCCAGTCCTGATTTTTTCCTCTCACATGTAGCTCCGATCTTGTTTTCTCATCAGCATGAACTGCAAGCGTTAGTATGGAAGACAACCAGAAACAACATTGAAAAGAAAATCAAGACAGCTCACTTGATATGCATTTGTGGAGATTCCAAAATGTGAGTAAAATCCCAAAGGGTATAAACACCTACGGAAACAAGCTTTTGTTACTGTTTGCAAGTTTTTCAATGTTGGCACAGAATAGGAAAACAGAGCTCTGCACTAACTGAGTATGGTGCTGGTGACCAAAATTTTTACATTTTCTACCGTATTTCAGACATCCAAACAATTTTATAGGAAACCAAGAATATTTGTATTTGTAAATCTATAGAAAGACAATAAGCCAAAGAGCCCCATTTCAGAAGATTTTATCCATGTGAGCCAAATGTTTGATTGTTATGAAGCGTCCAATACCCCTCCCCCCATACACTTTGGGCATCTGAATTGGGGGCAATCACGCCCACTACACGCAGCGATCGGCCAGGTGTGTGGAGAACAGGGTGAGCAGGGTTTGAACTACTTCCATCATTTCGTGTGTACAACTGAGTGCAACACCAAGAATGTTTTAAGGAGAGACTGCCCAAAAGTGTGAGCCATTATCCCCATTTACACGATTCATTACGTTCAGACAGAGAGATCAGGGAGGCAAGTGTGATGCAGCCAGGAGGAGGCCACAATGGCAGGCTTTTAGCCCCGCCTTCGAGTCTGGCCTTTCGGAACAGCCATCAACTCTTTCGCCTTCAGACGTCGTCGAATGACACGTTAAGTTACTGAACCCCTAGGGCACATCCATCCACATGCACTTAAACCAATAATAACTGAAGA
Organism: Maccullochella peelii; assembly: GCA_002120245.1. NCBI lineage: Eukaryota > Metazoa > Chordata > Actinopteri > Centrarchiformes > Percichthyidae > Maccullochella > Maccullochella peelii. The sequence goes on from LKNJ01001640.1 coordinate 57,415, forward strand.
CTTTTGTAGAAGTGGAATAAGTCTGACTTTGACTCACTTCTTGTACAGGCAAGTTATGTACTAGTACCTGACTTACTTTTTCGAGAAAGAAAAGACATGCGGAACAAAGCTCGACAGTAGAACAAAAAAACCAAGCATGACAGCAACACTGTGTGCATTTGATGTACACGTGGCAAGAGCAGCGAGCCAAAACCATTCAAATAGTTTGGGTACTTTTGTTCCAAGAAAAACAATCTTCAGCAGGTCTGTGCAGATTAACTTGTGGTTTAAAAGTGAATGAGATCGTCTGTACTTCCCGCTTTTGAGAAGATCAGCCTCGTGAGACTGACATCACGCCAAGGGAGTGCGTGAGCAGCAGACCAAACAAACCAACTTGGTACACACACACACACACACACACACACACACACACACACACACACACACCATCCCTTAAGTAACAATTAAGCTTCCTGATGAGGTTGGTGGCTGTTGCAGATCAACTACAGGGCTAACTACATTCATCTATTTACTAGCTGAGGGATGTCTTACATATCCAAGTTCAGAGCAGATACAGTTACAGGAAGGGTCACAGCAAACGGACGTCCGGCTGATGTAGCCGGGGGGCGGGGAGGGAGAGAGAGAGGCAGAGAAATTTCACCGGCAATTTCATTAGTGATCAAATGGAAGTAAGACGTGTCTCTCTTCCTCCCTCTCTCCTGAAGTGCTCACACAGCACGGGCCAACAAAATGGAAACTCAATCAGGCAGGTCAAACGAGGCCTTTACTTTGTCAGCTGTTAATGTTAGACGTCCATTCCACAGAGAGACATTATGGTCTACATACGGCGCTACTGACACTGTCTGATCACTTAAATCTGAACGCTGTTTCATAGAGGAATAGTTCAAACTATTTGGGAAATATGCTTTTTTTCCTCTCTCTGAGAGTTAGATGAGAAGATTGACACCTGTCTCGATCTATTGGTGATTTGCCAAGGAGGTGATTAGCCTAGCTTAGCATAAAGAGTGGAAACAGCTAGCCTGGCTCGCTATAAAGTAAAAAATAAATAAATACACCTACCACCACGCCTAAAGCTAACCAATTAACACATTAGATCTTGTTTGTTGAATCTGTACAGAAACAGACGTGTAAAAACTACAATTGTGGTGGTTTTAGGGGGAGTTATGTGCTGTAACTATTTCCTGATGAACGAAAGCCGGGCGCTGTAACTGCCGGCAGTCTTGTTGTCACAGTGATGTTGCCAGGCAACCAGCGGAACGGTTACACCACTTTCTTCTAAAATCACAAATTGTTGTTTTTATATATATATATATATATATATATATATATGCATTAAACAAACAAGATAAATACAAACATAGTAATGTGTGAGCTTTAGAGGCTTATTTTTTTAGCTATGCTAACACTAAAAACTAATAACATTCCCTTCAGCCTCAGCTGTACTGTTGTGTGTAGTGCTAGTTAGCAAATGTTAGCATCCTAAGATGCTAAACTAAGATGGTGAACAGGGTAAACATACCTGCTAAACATCAGCATGTTAGCACTGTTTTTTGTGAGCACGCAGACCTTAGCATTTCTATACTTTTAGCCACGCGGACCTGCTAGCATGGCTGTAGACGCTTAGTCTTGTTTTACTTTAGAGAGAGCCAGGTTACCAGTTTCTCCTCGTTTCCAGTCTTTCTGCTAAGCTAGGCTAACCACATCCTGGCGGCTCTAACTCTGTAGTTAACGCACAGACACAAGAGTGGTATTCATCTTCTCATGTCACCCTCAGAAAGAAAGCAAATCCACTTTATTTCCCAAAATTAACCATTCCTTAGAATATAAGCACTACTAATAAGTAGGAAAAAATTATAATTTGAAAATACAAAATGGTAAACACGTTTGTTTCATCAGCCAACTCTAAATACTCAAACTGCAAACAAATTCCCTCAGCTTCAAAAGTTTCATAATATCAATGACACCCAAATAAAGATTAAAAAACCCATAAGAAGAGAAAGCAGAAGCAGCGTGCATTTACTGTAAATTCAAACCTGTAGGGAAACACTGAGTGTAGGCTGAGCTCAGAGGTGGCAGCAGCATCAATAATCAGTCTCTTTATTGGCATGCTGGCAAGACAAGCCAGAGCTGGAGAATCACTGGAGGACTTCCAAAGAATGGATAAGCACCATGCAATCTGAGTAAAATCAGCCATTAGCGACTGCATCACACTGGTGTGATGATAACTGGGCCGAGGAGAGAAGAGGCACTGATGTCTGCGTGTCTTCACAGAAGAAGAAGCGTTTCCCAGAAATGCAGGATGATTTTCACCGTTCCGGCCGACTGCACCACCACTAGACTGAAAAGTTCCATTTGGAAATCACTTTTGCAGGAAAGATATTCAATATAATGGCATCAATCAAAACACAGTGAGTGATACAAGTCTTTGTACACTTTAGCAGCTTGTTTTACAAATTCTTGTGAACATTTTAGTGATAACAGGTGTCTTCAAGTTCTGATTGAATTGAGATATGTTTCCAACTTTCAACCTGACAAACTTGCACAGCCGAGCTGGAATGTCAGCTAGCTCAGGAGAATGATACATGTAGATTGCATGTTTCAGTATGTGATTGTGGACCACAATCTGTATTTATGTAGCCCAGATAAGGAAAAAGGCAACGCATTTAAGGAGTTACGAAAGAGGTCATATTTCAGAATTTCATTTTCAGATTGTTTCAGATGTTGGGTTCAGGATGACAGAAGAGTCCAGTGCTCATTGGTTTCCATGGGGCTTAACATGGGCAGTTGGTCAGATGACACAGCCAATAGTACACTGCATCTTTGTTTCTTCAGTGAGGAAAGCGACAACGCCACAGCAAGTGACCCCGCAGGCTTGTTGTGACATCTGGCACTGGAATAGTGCACCGTTATCAGCCTGGGCCACTTAACAGAAAGACAACACACCAGAATAGCCCTTTTCACTTCTACCTCGAGGCGTCACTCAATGAGTCAAATAAGAGACTACCCATGGTTCATATTCTATGTGATGATGAATGTTTGATGTGTGACGTTTTATATACATGGAGCTTCAAGATAAATCCAGGATTGGCCCCAGAAAATTAAGTTAGCCCAGGTGGTAAATGTTGCCCCTAACCCACCTTCCCACCTGATGGTCCAAACAAAAGCCTCCCTCATTAAATATATGGCCGTTACTGTGTGAAATCACACCTTTGCCATTTTCCCATGAAGCTTAAAAACGTTAGCAAAGGCGGCTGTTAATTCACTAAAGCCTCTGTTACAAACAACTGCGGGAAACCCTGAAATAGTTAAATACACAAGACGAAACTGGATCAAACATGTGATGCCTTCAACACAAAAGGCTACAAAAACATGCCAAGCTTTCAGAACAACAGTACTAGCACACAGAGATGCTCAATATTTAGACCCACCTATTATGGAAATTAAGTTTTATCAGATTTTAACAGAATTTAGTGATTATCAAACCTTTTGCGGTGCAATTTCCAAATAGGCAGCGTAGGCTTTTCTTCAAAGTAGAGCTGCATGCAACTAATGGTGCGCTGATTATTTTTTTCAATTAATCATTTGGCTATTTGAAGAAAAATATGCAAAGTTCCAAGAGCCAAAGGTGACATCTTCAGATGTCCTGTTTTTTCTGACATACAATCAAATATCCAGAGATATTCAGTTTACTATCATAAAATATGAACTTAACCAGAAAATATTCACATTTGAGAGGCTGGAACCAGTGATGTTTTTGCCATTTTTGCTTAAATGATTAGATTAATCTTCTGTTGATCGTCTAATCTAGGGCTGCAACTAACAATTACTTCATTATCAGTTGTTCTGCTGATAATTTTCTTGATTAACTGATGGATCATTTGATAAAAACGTCAGAAAATGTCAATTTCTCACAATCGAAATTTCCTAAAACCCAAAGTGATGTCCTCAGATGTCGGTCTAAAACCCACAAATATTCAGTTTACTATCACATAAGATAAAAAGAAAAGCAGCAAACCATTACAACTAAAAAGATGGAACTAGAAAATGGGCATTTTACTTAATTTTTTAATCAATAATCAAAATACCTAGTCGACTAATTATTTCAGCTTCAGATAAATCAACTAATCGTTTCAGCTCTACTTCAAAATACCATTCACATTACAGTCTAGTTCCTTTGTTCGGCTACAATACCACCACTACATTAAAAATCTGAATAAAAACATATAGCAACATAATAGCTTAATTTCTAAAAACACTACTACATTACATTGTCCAAAGCAATTTAAAATAGACTCACTCAAACTTGACAGGAACAAGAGCTAGATGTCATTAAAAAAAAAATTGGAGTACACGTCTCTCAAACAAATAAAAGTGTGTTCAGTGCTTCACGACTAGTACTTTTTAAAAAAAATTTTCACTGCATGCACACCCTATTCGAGTGCCTAATCCATCAGCTATCACTCATCTGCAGTCATACGAGCTTAATTGCCCTGGAGGGGCCACCAGGGGCCACCTGGTACCCACAGCAGGGGAGGAAGGTGTGGGGTGCAGAGGAGGGGGAAGAGAGGTGTCAAACCAGCCTGCAGTACACACTGAACCACTGCCTGAGGCACTGCTCACACACATATTTCACCCTCACAGCGTAATGTCACTCATTCATCATTATAATATAGAATTAATTGGAGCATCCAACACATACAACCAGGCCGCCCCACCCCCCCAAATACAGTGCGTGCCATTCTCGCACATCAGACCAGATTCCTGTGAAAATTTGTTTAGTTTAATATTGCTTTGCATATAAGTAAAAAGGTAGATACCTCGTGGACGTAGAGTCTTTTCAAAATTGTTTCTACTCCGTAGCAATGCATAACACAAACCTCTACATTAAATCAACTTTTACTTTGCCTGGTATTTCCCACAATCATCCAACAAAACTGGCAGTAGTGAGAAACGTGGACCAATCCTAAAAGCTGAACTCTTAATAAAAAATAAATGTAATTCCACTTGGCGGATTGTATCATAATGAAATTGCTCTTAACACCCTCATGAATCAGAAAAACGTCATGTTTTGGAGTAAACAGCTTTGCCCTAACCGTTTCTCCATACGAGAAGTAACAGAGTTCCCCATACATATCCTACATATCAAAGCATTTCCCCCAGTCTAATTACCCTATCATGGCCTTGGCAGGTGCAAGCTGGTGGATTGGAACAAAGCCAACCCTCATATATCAGGGCAACTTAAAAAGATGACCCAGTTGACACTGCGAACCACTGTAGCTGCAATCGGATCCTTGTGAAGCATGCAATCGTTTAGCCGTGATGTTTGTCAATTCTCATAAGGACAGGAAGAGCTAAGAAGCCCCATTAATGAGGTCTATCTTCTCTGCAAAGGCAGATACAAGTGACCCAAAATCTTAACCAAATCATTAAGGCTTTCCGGTAAATATGGCATCAATGATCCATTATCATGATCCATTAAGCTGCAGTTTGTTTGGAAAAAAATGGAACTTTTAAAACAGGTTCTTTCTATCAAGCCTTTGGTGGAACAGATGGTTCAGGTTCTCAAAAGTGAGAATTTGCTTTTTTCCCCTTGGTCTTACATGATAGTTTTTGTTTGGTTTTGGACTGCTGGTCGGACAAAACAAGACATTTGATGACTAGGATACTGTGATGGGTATTTTTCACTTATGTTTTATAGACCAAATGATTAATTGATAAAATAATCAACAGATTAACTGATAACAAAAATAATCATTACTTGCAACTCTAGATTGCAATGACACAAAAAAAAAACCTTATGAACCTTAGTCTGAAAGTGTGAACTTGTATCCAAATAAGTGCTGCTCTAATCTGCTGGATGAATGCAGAATGGGAGAGTGGCTCCAAACCATCCATAAATGGTTTTATGATGCGTTCCCCCAGTCATGTGTACACATACATCAAAAGATGAACATTAAATTACCCATAATTTAAACAGGGTTCAGTGTTATGCTCTCTCCAGAGTGGAAGGTGTCAAGAAACACTCTTGGAGACTTAATTGGACCAAGAAATCACACTCACCGGCCAGGCGAACTGGAAGGGGATCAAAATCTTGCCAGCTTCGTCGATTTTATTCGGGTTATTCTTTGAGCTCTTAAAAGAAAACATATTTCCACCGAGAACTTGCGTAGATCCAGCTCCGAACGTGCAGGGGCCGGTGGTGGTGACCTCCATCTGGTACTCCTTCAAACAGATTTTGAAGTAAGTGTCGCACTCGTCTCGAGTGCAGCGCAGGTCCTGGGAGCCCCTGGAGCCGTCGCAGCACTCCCCGTCCGCCAACTCGCCGTTTACATTCTCCACGGAGATCAGCTGAAGCTCGAAATAGCCGGTTGACTGGGACACCTAGAAACAACATTTTAAAAAGACCAAAATTATATATAGGCCTATATTAACAGGCTGCAGCATGGTTTCGGTTGCTCAAATTAGTGCGTAAAAATGGACGTGGCCAACAGCAGTGCCTGACTCTCAATTAAAACCATTATAAAGCGTATGCTTATGGGTGGATATTCCAAAATAATTTGTTGTATGATGAATGGAGCACGAGAACAGCCTACAGTTTACAGGCTGGGGTTTTAGACAATCAGGTTACTCTCAGACGGGAGCAAATTAACCGCTGCAGCAGCCAATTGATGCAATGCAACTTACAACTTCTCTTCTTCAGGCCTAATTCTCGCCCTCCAAAAAAACAAAAAAAACAAACGTACGGGGCTCTCAGATTTGCAACCAAAATGGAGAGTAGTCTGTATCAGTTCCTCAGACATCAATCTTGTCATGGTAACATGATCACATGCTCCACAACTGACGGCTACGTAATTCAATTATCGATTAATGTGATGCGAATATGCAATACATCTGCCCACGCCCACCAACTTTTGACATTGGTCATTTAAAACATTTATTTTATTTATGTGGAGTGGAATTAAATATTTTGGAATAAAATAAGAGCCTCCTTACCTCCGTCCATAACGTCAACAGCAGGCACACTATTGGGAAGCAATTCCTAATCCTGGTGCGATTCCACATGCCTCCGATTAATTAGAGTGACATGGGGGGGAGAAGCGATAAGAAAAGACAAACAGCCGCGGACCCGGCGACTAGTTCCTCCTCTCCTGACATGCAAAAATAAAAGATTCACATGCGTGTTTTCTCCACCGTGTACGTCCAGATTTCACCGAGGCATTACAGGCGTGTGTGTGTGAGCAGGCGGCGGATTGCAGCGCAGTGATGGTCCATGTACAGGAGTGTCCCTCCGTCAAATCTCTCCACACAGCAACTGAGATGTTTCGTAGCCACAGCCTGAGGAGAGGATGTCTGCTTTGATTGGCAGCTCCGCAAACCACTTACAAATTGGCCTGCGGGCAGTCTCTGAGCCAACCGGATTAAGGGGCGGACAATAGTATAATAACCCCCACCAACCCTCCTCCCCCTCCTCTTCTTCTTCCTCCTCCCAAAACTTGAATTATACTGGGCTAGGAGCCTATTGAGCTTCATTTGGACAAACCGCATTACAGCATGCGAACAAAGCATTAATTAATTAAACGCGCCCTCACAGATATAATGATGAGCAGGGCTTTTATTTCAAATTAGAACCTCATCGGCGCTGTCTTGAATTTAATTACTGTCTTTATGTGCTACAGGGACACATTTGATTGACTGTTTGCTTTCTAATATCAGGCGTCTTTTCATTCAAAGCATTTAAATATAATTTATCACCGGAACTTTCAGAAATAAACCTGCAAGTAGTCTGAATTTCTGAGGTCAAAGTGGACTAATTGCTGATGACTGACATGTGATTTGATTTATGATAATGTGATTATAGTTTACATTCAATTAAAAACACGGAACATTGGTTCTGAATGCCTCTTAGTGTGTTTTATTTGAAATTTCGCATCCAAATGGATTTTCCTGGTATGTTCCTTCTTAATCTAGTTGAGTTTAATTATAAAACTACAACATTTACTTTGGATTCGTTTGTGATATGCTTTGGAGAGAAAGATTAATATAATTTTATTTGATCCTCTTACCAAAAACATGTTTTCATTCAGTATTAATGGCTGCTGAGAGTAAAACTGCCCCTAAAACACATCATTTTTTCAGTAACAAGACTTAAGGAGCTCTCCTCAATTCAACCCCATACATTGCAGCAGTTTTGAGCGCCCTCTACTGTCTGCTCATCACTCACCACTTAACCTGATTCTCTAAAACCTGGCAATATGAAGAAATTAGATATACAACATTAGATATGCGGTAATGTCACACATTTCTGTTTTTGATATTCTGATGTTCTCATAATTTCTTAGATATCCAATGCATCTTTATATGCAAAAAAAATACAAAAGTAGGCAATTTTAAACATATGTTTTTCAAATTCCCACAGTCTGATATATTCTTATCAGTGGTGGAAGTACCAGTACTAAGTAATACCACAGAGTACAAATACTCTGTTACAAGTAAAAGTCCTGCATTCAAAGTCTTACTTAAGTAAAAGTACATAAGTGTTAGTATCAACATATACTTAAAGTACCAAAAGTAAAAGTACTCATTATGCAGAATGGCCCTTTTCAGAATAATATATATCACTGGATTTTAATTAGTGATGCATTAATGTGTAAGCATCACTAACGCTGCAGCTGGTAAAGGTTTTTCAATACTACTTCATATACTTCTGGGTAGCTTAATCCATACATAATAATTTATTAGTTGATTTATGTTTTGTATTAATAACCTGAATCTGCAAAGTAACTAGTAACTAATGTTGTTTAATAAGTGTAGTGGAGTAAAGAATACAATATTGGCTTCCAAAATGTAGTGGAGTAAAAGTATAAAGTAGCATAAAGAGTAAATAAATAGTATTTTTCTGCCTCCTATACCTGGCCTGTTATTCTCTCAGTCTTCACATTTGACCCCCTCAAAGGCATTAAAGTGTCAAATGAGTATGAGTGACACACCTTATTTTATGGGTGGACCCAGCACTCAGACTAGACGGTGCATTATCCTTGTATCTAAGGTTAATTTACAGACATTTTTATTGCTTCCTTAGCAGAGGCCTGACTCTTCCAGAGTGCCAAAATGTTTTGTCCTTCATGGACTAAATATTGCTCGACTGTGACCCCATTTTTTAATGAACACTCGCCATTTCTAAGCAAGAGTGCAATTTTATAGTTCCTTACCATCATACTGAAAAGACAGTACAACTCTGAGGCTGTACAAAAACTGGATTTTTCTTTGATATCCCTGCTCAGGTGTAAGTGACATGCAACATGCTACTACCATTGAAGTCACCCCTCTCCATTTGTGACAAGGAAAACAAGAGAGAGAAGCTGCCAATCAAAGTGTATGTGACAGCACCCCCCTCCAACCCTGCATGTCTCTGTCTCCTTCTCATCAGGCAACTGCCAGCCCATCAGATAGGCCTGAAAGGAGGCTGCCGATAGCCTGAGCCGCTGCAGCCGTTGGAACATTTCACACGCTGTCACAAGTACAAGCGAATGCCTTAAGTTGGATCACACCTAGTACAGGGCCTCGGGTGGTGAAGGAACAGTGTGTATATATGTATGTGTGTGTGCTTTTGTGTGCGTCTTCTGTAGTGTTTGACCAGTATGGGGTTTTATAGCCATGCGGGATGCTAAGCAACATGGGATGGCAATGTTGGTCGGTTGTTTGGGTCGTCCACCGCTTTGGTTCACCCTGAAATATTTTATACTACTGGATGGATGGCTATAAGATTTTGTACAGACATTCATAGTCCCCAGAGGGTGAAGTCTACTGACTTTGTTGATCCCCTGACCTTTCCTCTAGTGCCACCAGGAAGTTAACATTTTTGGTTTTGAGTGAAATGTCTCGACAAGATTAGGATGGACAGCCATTAAATTTGCTAAAGACATCCATGGTTCCCAAAGGATGAAGACTACTGACTTTGTTGATCCCCTGACTTTGCCTCTAGTGCTACCATGAGGTTCACATTTTTGTTTTTTAGTGAAATTACTTGACAACTACTAGATGGACTGGTACTAAATTTAGCACAGACATTTATCTCCCCCTCAAGATGAATTGCAATATCTTTGGTGATCCCACAACGTTTCATCTAACACCATCATCTGGTCAAAATTTTATTTTGTCCAATACTTTGGTTTATGACTAAATACCTGCAAAGCTAATGACATTCCCTTTAGCCTCAGTTGTACTTTTTGTGTAGTGCTAGTTAGCAAATGTTAGCATGCTAACACATTAAACTAAGATGGTGAACATGTAAACATTGCACCTGCTAAACATCAGCATTTTAGCATTGTCTTTATGAGCATGTTAGCATACTGATGTTAGCATTTAGCACTAAGTACAGCCTCACAGAGATGCTGGCATGGCTGCAGACTCTTAGTCTGCTCTGTCTTGAATGTAGGCTGCTTGATAACCAATAGCTTGTGCTGAACCTGTATATTTCTAAAGATATTTTTCATTTTCATGCCCATAAAATTAAAAGCATTCAGTGCGCACCCCAGAACTGTTTTCATGTCAAGGTGGAAATGCCTCTGTAAAAGCATTTAGACTTTAATGATTCACTAATATGAGCCTCGCCATTGAGACCGTGACTAATAAAATTTGTTAAGCATCTCTTTAAGCCAGAGTGATTCACCAAAGGAAGCTGGATCCATTTTACCTTTACATACAAAACGTATCTACAAAAAACCTACCTGAAAATCTCGGCAACAAAAGGAAATATGCAAAATAACAACAAAAGATCATAATTTTAGATTTGAGATGTTTTATGAAGCTGTGTTTCATCACATTAGCTGTGGAAAATATCTAATATGTCATAAAAGACCAATATTAGTCCAATATAATGCCAAACTATAGTATCTCCTGAATACTAACACCTACCAAAGGGCCTCGGGTGGTGTGTGCCTACCTTGTCTTCCTGTTTGCATACATGTGTGTGAGGCACAGAGAGAGGAGTGTGTGTGCAGGGGGAGAAGGGATTATGAGTGGGAGCGCTGTGGGGGGTTTGCCAGCCTCCAGGGGGGGAGGTGAAGTGGATTTCTTCTCTCATCCATTTTTCATGGCTTTTCTCCTTTCAGATCTCCAGTCTCTGTACATACGGCTGACGGGTCGATTCTCTTTTATCTTTAAGCATCTTTCGGGGACTCAGTGTGTGCGTCTGGTGGCGTTTGGGGGGGTTGATGGTGGCGGCATGGGTCAAGGTTGGGACATGCTGTTTTTCATCAAGCTCTAATGACTATCTCACCACACTGGCTGCTAAGACGGTGCTCATTTGCTGATGTCTTCAGGGTTTTAATTGTGGTTTCTAGCTTCAGTATCTTTCTGTAATGGTTAAGTCGCAGAATACTGAATTAATTAATTAAATAATTAAATAAATATTTAGTGAAGACGATGTGTGTGTGATATATGTTTTCTACAGTGAAGATGGATGAATGGATGTGATGCAACTTCATTTAATAGGAATATAATGGCGGTCAGTCCACATGGACCATACATAAACAGTACTGTTTAATAGCAGTTTATTTCCCTTGTGGATTAATTCAAACACGTATGTCTTTTAAAAGGGGCTTTGAATAATTAATGACTTCTCTTTGTGGCCTCGAGGTTCATCGTCTTTGATCAAACTTGTTTCCTGGCCTCCATCCTTCCCGTTGAGCTACAGTAGCCTTCAACTTGCACCAATGATTACCATCGTATTTATAGTAGAGAGGAAGTTATTCAGCGCAAAGCTCCAACAGAAATGATGATCACAATGCACAATACTGCAATAACAATACTGCTTTGTCATTGTTTGGTCTTTTTAGCCTTCATAGGTTATATCCAGACTAAGCTGGGCACCATCCACTTAGTGTTTTCAGACAATTTTTGAAAAGCAATAACGGATAAAACAACAGTAAAACAGCTAATTTATTCTTATTCCTGTTTGGATTGGCAGACAACAAATTTGTGCATTAAAGCCATCATCTGTATGGAGTTGGACAGGTGCTACACTTGGTCTCACCTACAATGACAATTTACCCAGAATTCATGGCAAATTAGCCATACTTAAGAGTCAAGAACTAGACATCTTTTTGCAATGGTTTGATTTAGACGTCTACCTGAAGTCTGACTATAACATATAACATATAAAAAATGTTAGAGGCCAAGGAAAGCACTTAATTTTCTTAAGCTTTTTATTGTCTGAGTATGATGTTTAAACACAAAATCGCTCACCATGTTGCCTAGCAGCAGTGTGGTTCTCAGTGGTTTCCATGGGACCCACTAGCTTATGATACATTTATTTTTGCTTGCTCCAACTACAACAATGCTACAGTAAAAGTACAGTCTTTACGACAGTAAAAAATGGACAAAGTACCCTAAAGATTAGCAAAGCAGGCTCAGGAGTGTGATTGGTATTGCTCATCGGTTGGTGAAACTATTGTAAATGTGACCTTGAGCAAGGCATTTAGCCCGCAATGGCTTCGGTTGAACTATGAAGTTGAACTTGCAGTTGAAGTATCCAACAGTAGAAGAAGTAGAAGGCTAGCTAGCAACGTCGCCTAGCAACAGTGTTCTCATGACCTAAACCACCTAAACACCAAGCATATCACGTACTTGACTTCCCATGTCAAAAATACAACCTCACAAGTTCCTTATGAAGACATTTTTCACATCAGTTGTTATGATTTTACCTGCCTTCTTCTACCAATACTCTACGACACAGATGGATGACTACACTAATGTTAGGAATACCAGGTTAACCAGCTGGAATTAGACTAAGGTTATCAAGCTTTTCTATAGGCTAAATGAGGCCCTAGTGTTTCAGTGACTTTAGTTAACCCAGTTTTTTTCCTTCACTTCCAATGGTTGACTGAGCTATCAAGTGTGTGGAAAGGGCATTTCCGCTGTGATAAGATGAGACATGTAGTCAAAGCCGACACCGAGGTGTACCTCTCTCATACCCTTATATTCTGCTCTGCTGACAGTACTGTATGCATTTGTGTTTTCTCATGCGGACAGCTCAGATTTCATACAGTACATGCCAGTCTGTGGGACATGTTACTGTTCGAAGGAGAGGGGGGGGAGTGACAGACATTTTCAAACTAACTGGAAAAGCGTACAGGGAAACAGTCCACCCCAACCACACACATTTTTGACAACACTAAATACTGTTTATATTCTGTTGTTAAAAACGGCGAGGAGGAAAAAGCCGCGAGGGATGCATCCTAAAGCCCTTTGAACCTGAATTATTCTTTCTTTTGCTTCCTCTCCTCCGCTATCACCAATCTTTAAGAGATGAGATATGATGCTTAGATTATCTAAACGCTGCCTGTCCTATTATCAGTCACTGATTAAAAGACATAATATGTGGTATGTTGTTCAGATTTCTTTTCTTGTCAGTGTTAACATGGCAGATAAGACTTTCCCATTTGACTCCTGCCACATATGGAGATACCTAAGGGGAGACTTGCTCTAAACCCTCCAATCCATCCCAGCATGCACAGCCCAGGACCTCGTAAATATCACTCTGATAAGGCCCAGCAGACGCTGCACAAGCTGCAGAAAGAGCAGCAAAACCTTTATGGCCAGCTTGATATTAACCCTTTAAAACAGAAACAAGTTGTGGGTATCCACCTGGTTCCTATTGAGACTGTTTATCAGTTTGAACCAGCCTCCTCTTCTGCTCTTGCTCAAAGCACAGTGCCATGTTAATCCAAGGTTATGACCTAACTGCTCAAGAGCTGAGGGCAGAAAAGCAGCACATCTTGTAGTAATTCGAAGTGCAGGTTTGGTGAAAAAGTAGATAAGAAACGATGGATTTCTTGATCTGATCAGGAGATTCGGTTGTATTTGCTAATGTTTAAGGCAGTGGCTCCCAGTCTTGGGTTCAGGACCCCCCTAAGGGGTAGCAGGATAAATCTGAGGGTCATGAGATTATTAGCAAGATTGTAAATAAGAAAACAGACCCACTCTGCTACATTTTTTTTCCAATCTTTGATTATTTATTATGAAAGACTGAGCACCACTCTTTGGTTGAACTTGTCATAACTCATCGACATATGCAACCTGTGACAAGGTCAAAGGGTTGACAAGTAGCTTCACTTTAAAGAAGACTGTCCTCCGAAGGAAAATGAGAGTATCAGTTGTTTCAATAAATGCCCAAAAACCAAAGACCAAACCAAAGACCAAACCAAAGACCAAACATTTGTTTACGTTCAAGAGACAAAGCCCTCTAGCGACCGCAGTAATTATGACTCTTTTCCACCAGGAGGAAGTAGTGTGACAATACTGTAGTGCTAAAAAGTCAGCATAGGAAGGAGGTCGGGGTGGATGGATGGGTCAAAAAAAACATTTCCGCGGGAGGCCGTGGATTCTTTTAAACATGTGGTTGTTATTGAAACCATGACCTTAGCGAAGTAGTCATTTTAACCACAATGTTTCCCTAACATTAACCATAGAGTTCGTAAGATCAGAAAATGGTTTTATTTTTGGACGTCGCCCGGTCGATAGTATTTTGTCTTCATTTGGAGGACCTGCTGCTTTAAAGGCTCATAAGTCAAAAAGGTTGATAACCACTGGTTAAAAGGACATTTATTTAGCTTGTTCCAACTACAACTATTCCACAGTAAACGTACTGTACTCTTTAAAGTACTCTTTAAAACAGTCAAAAGCTCCAGTGGAACTGCAAAGTGGCCAAGATTATAAAAAGTAGAAAGCTACAGTGCATGAACACTAATGTCTAGAAAAGACATACGGTAGATTTGCTGAGATAGAAAGGTTAAAAAGCACACCTCCTTCCCATATGCGTAAGATCTCATTTGCATACAGATGAAGAGTGTGTCAGAGTGTGCTGGAATCATTCTGGTATTGTGCACATCAGTTGTGTCCTCTGACTGCAGTGGTGGATCTTGTCTTTCCTTCAAAGGGCAGGTTTTTAGCTCCCACCTGTGAATAGACTGCATTCAGAAAGAGGGGTGGTAATCCATCTGCTGTGGTAACACACACACACACACACACACACATCCAGATGGTCTCTGGAGAACAGAGACTTCCCATGTGTCCAGTTACAACATGAAAGCAACAGGGACGCAATTTAAGTACCTATTCATCCACCCATCCCCTTCACCCTTTTAAAGATGGATGGCGAGGGGCGGGGAGGGATGTATTTACTGAATTGTTGGTCATACACACAGTCTCTGTAAGAATATATTTTTATATGTCAAAGATTAGCAGTCATCTTTCCGTTTTCTACCCATCCACAAGTGTAATAAGCATTATAGCCTTACAGGGCCACTAGCATGACTATAGACTATTCTTCTTGTAATTAGCTGAAAACATTAGTTTGCCATTTTGGGAAGTACGCTCATTTGTTTTCTTTCTGAGAGTTACATGAGAAGATCAATACTACTATCAATTTTGTGTATTAAGTATGGAGCTAGAGCCAGGAGGCGATTAGCCTAGCTTAGTATGTACTGTAACTTTTTCTTGCCAAACAACAGCTGCAGTAAGTTCCTGGAGTCTTGTAAATCTGCCGAGCAAGGCTCTGAATATAATAATAATAATAATAATAATAATAAGAGGAAATAAAAGTAAAAGAAAATAAATAAGAAAAGAGCAATAAGAACAGGTGTGCAAAGATGGCAGTGAATAATATATACAATATATGTATGATATATAAACAGTATGTACAGATGATAGTGCAACAGTGTGTTCACCTGTCACACAGAGGTGAGCTGTTGTACAGAGTTATGGTGAAAGGTAGGAATGATTTCCTAAAACGTACCCTGCATTTCTTATACCTTGGATAACTTCACAACAATTTGATTTCAGCAATGAGCTACTTGCTGACTCGTGTTTTAGAGAGATACAGAGGAAGACAGAGACCAACCACTTCTGCAATGAAATAAAAACCTGTCGAGTATCTAGTCTGATGTGTCTATAGTGTACCTCTTTGCAAGAGTGACATTACCAGAGTAGCGTGTTTTACTACTAAAGCAGGAGGGTGTATAAGCGTGACCTGTTGCCATTTTGTTCCCAAGCAACATGCTTTTAAGAGAGCAACAGATGTGTGGTAATGGCATTTGAAACAAGAAAGGATATAAAGTGAAAGTGATACAGGAATAATCAAGGTTGGCAGACATGTTTTAGCAAAAAAGATATTTGTGTTGAATCAAATATTATACTCAGCAGATTGTTGACATTTTTTAAAATGATGGAGACTTCTAGTGTAGAGTGTAGAGTTTTTTGTCTTTGTAACAATGACTCTAACACTCGTGCACATACACAGCTCTGCCGAATCACCTTAGATAAAATCATCTCCACAGTTCAACAGCTTTTGTTTCCCCTCTGGCTAAATGTGAGAACCCTGCTTTCATTTCTGAGAAACCTATCAAGATGCCCATCAAGATCAGGTGTCCAGAATTCACATTTGCCTTGGCTTATCTCCATGGAGGGATTCTTTGCATAAATGTGTCGTCCCGTTTCCTGATCCACATCTAGTTTTGTCTGATCAGGATGTGTTTCTTCAAGAGAGACGATGTATATCAACGAGCAGCAGGGAAGTGCTGTGGATTTCAAGTTAATCACAGCTTATTTCCTGATCTCTGTTCTTTCAGTTTCCTACAGAAGTGAAGTTAATTGTTTCACCACTTCATGCAACACATTACTTTAAATCCCCTATTTAACATTTATAAGCAGTGTACAAAAACATTTAATAGTTTATAACACTCACACAGCAGGTCATTTTAAAGTGTTAATGTACATTATAAGTCAGCGATTATAACTTCTCTTATGAAGACATCTTTTGTATTATTAAAGCTGTATTTCTCTATATTGTCAGTCATTATGTTTATACACCAGCCTCCACTGCACACAGGAGGAGTTATAGTTGTTGACACACACATTAATAAACACTTATATCTACTTGCAACTACATATTGTGTAATAAACTGCTTATTAAGGGGGACTTAAAGTAAAGTGTTGCCAAATTTGCAAATTCCTATATCAATAAGGGAACATGTGCAAGACTTAAATGCATAATATAATGCTTTAAAACGCTTCTAATTTGATTTGTAATTTAATTTTAGGATCAATTTAGCAACCAAAATAAGAGCGGCCTATTTTAACTCAACACAATGATACTTCTAAATCTTTCCTAAAAGGAAAAGCTCAACATTTTGGGAAATACATTCCTTTAACAGTAGGAAGGGAAGTCAGTAACATGGTTCCCACGTGTAATGTGACTTGTAAACCAAATTCACTACACCTTTCTGGTAAAATCCTACTTTATTTTTACAGGTGACCTATAAATTGTCTTTTTGGAGGTCACTGTATGAGTGGCAAAAAACAAATGACATTAATAGTGTACACACACACACACACACACACACACACACACACACACACATAAAATCGTGACATTGTCTTAAAAATAAGTTCAAAAAGTGAGTAAATAATTACAGGACCAAAGAAAATGACATTTTGGGCATCAAACCCATTTTATTTCAACATAATGCAGTTTAATCCAACACAGTTAGTGCACATGCAAAGTATCATATTTAAATATATACTGTATGTTTGTACCAAGTGTCATGTTCTAAAAGATAAATATTTCAACATTTAGGTAATAAATTAACAAAATTGAAACATTACTGAAAACACTTCCCACAATGAGTATACACTTTTAATAAAGCATAAAATACATGATAAATTCGTAAAACTGAAATGTTCATGTTTTTTTTCCCAGAAAATATTTTTTTAAAAACACAAATTCAGTGTAAGACACCAGAAAGAAAAATAAAATCACAATTGAACAAGTTTCTTTATGTCTTTACCATGAGAAAAATCATAATACGTCTTTCACTTAAAGGTATTATGTGTAGGATTTTCACTAAATATCACACTACCTAATAGAATAACATATGTGCTACACTTTATAGTGACTATGAACTGCTTAATAGCAGCAAATCTGATTATCTTCCCCCTTTTGCTTCTGAATATTCAGCGACCAGTCTGCCAATAAAAAAGCAAAAGTAACCGACTTCATCCAAAATCAAGTCCCTTTTCCAGGACTCATCAAGGATCATTTAATGTCTAATGAAACAAATGAATATTGAGTAGATCACCAGAGGTAATGTTTGAACATCCATGGTCCAAGTTATAATTTAACAGTAACATTACACACTCTTTAATTAGAGAATACTACACATAGCACCTTTAAAAACATGTTCATGATAAACTGTTGCTCAGCTCATGATAATTTAAAATACAGTAAGAAATTGTCAAACGGTGCACAAACCATTAACAGAAGAAAACAAAAAACAATCACAGTTGAAGAAGCAACTACAGCATAGCCATGGGGGTACATCTACAAAAGTCTGGTACCGATGAAATAAGTATTCTGTCACAGAGAACCACTGAGTGTTGACATTTCTGACATGTTGCTGAGAATTTGATATGTCAGCGTCTTAGAAGCAAGCAAACGGACACAAAATATTTTCATTATGTGCCTGAGTGATGGAGGTAGAAATGTCCAATGCTGGGCTAGTGGTTAATATCCAGCATAGTCAAGAATGAATTATACAACCATTTACTTACCTCAAATATTAGTGTTATATTTAATAGAAGTAGCGTATGGCTTACCAGTGGCACAGTCTGCAACCTCACTCTGGACTGTCAAAAGTGCATTTACTGTTGTCGTAGAGGGGAAGGTTAGGCTTGTCACGGTGGGAGACTTAAAAGAGCAGTTCAACATTTTTGGTGTGAAGATTGAGGCCACTCCCATGGCTGCACAGAAAATATGAAGCTACAGCCAGCAGCCGGCTAGCTTAGCTTAGCACAAAGACTGTAAACAGGGGGAAATGGCTAGCCAAAGCCAACAGCTAAAGCTCAGTAATCAACACATTGTATCTTGTTTGTTTGATCCGGACAAAAACCAAAGTGATTTCACCACATCAAGGGGGCTCATTTGCCAAACTATTTCTTGGCCAGGACCAAGAAGTCTGGTATAATTGCCATTTTTACACTTTGGATTTTGTACGGATTAAACAAACAAGGTGCAACGTGCAGATTTTGTTATCTTTTGATAGAGCCAGGCTAGCCGTTTCCCTGTGCTTCCAGTCGTTATGCTAAGCTAAGTTAGCCAGCTGCTGGCTGTAGCTTCATATTTACTGTACAGCCATGAGAGTGGCATCAATCTTCTCATCTAACTCTTGGCAAATAAGTGTATTTTCTAGAATGTCGAACTTTCCCTTTAAGTCCTCCAAGAACAATGCCAATCACCAGTGTTACCGACGTTTACATGGCTCGCATTAGAATAAAGTCAACACTACGAGAGTGCAAAGTTTGGCTTCAATCTCAAATTTGAACACAAACACATAAGTTTTAAACTAAATAAGATTATAAAAACATAACCAGTACATCTGAATAGCTTATAAAACTAATAAAAAATGGTTGAGTATAAAATAGACTACAGGTCTGATAAAAGATCAACTTGCGAGTTTTGACTCCACAGGCTGAACAAAAATAAAATACAAGCCTCACATAAATATAAATTTCCATCATATACTTCACTGCCCACATAGAGAAGCTGGCTGAACCAGCTGAACCTGAAGGGCTGCCACACTGGTTGTGTTTCTTTTGGCAACCAAATTCTCTGTAACAATCGAACTGAAATTACAACATCGTTAGACGTTAGACTTGATCCCTCCCACTTGCAGCTGCTATCTATTTTTGTGAATGCCACTTTTGTTTTCAGTGTGCCAATCATTAAGGCTACTGTATGTCCTCTGTCAGATAGTAGTTGGAGGGAAGGTGTGGAGAAATATGTACCGGTGTTGGCTTGCTGGCTGACCACAGTGACAAGCCTACGGAAAAGGCAAAAGAAAAGCCTTGTGTTTTTGCGATAACTTTCCTCAAAAAGAAAAATAATTTCAGCCAAAACAGAAGTAACATGGCAGTTCTCCACATTTGACAGGCACATAAAGTTACAGACTGGCCTTAAAAGTTTGAATGGCTTTGTTTGTCACATTTTACATCAAGCCAAATCAGAAGCAGATAGCCTCGTTTCAGCAAACTGAGATTTTTTTTTTAATACACAGAGGAATATTTTTTTTATTTCTATCAACTTTGGAATGATTATGGCTCACCCCTTTAACATGTGGGCTACAGATCATTTTCTAATGAGTCATTCCAAGAGAATTATTTTCCACGATGGGTTCATCTCATACTAGACAAGAAGACGACAATGGAAAACTGTGAGCACCATTGGGAATCTTTCCATGAGGTTCTCCATTAAATTATTCTCAACAAGTGTAGAGTTCAACTTAGACCCTATTCAACTGAAGACTAAAGAAAATAAAATCACATGGAAGAAGACAAGTGGAGAAAATAAGGAGGATAAGGGAGTGAAGTCATTGATCTCATGAGGATAAGGTGAGGATAAGGTGCCAAATAAATAACTTTCTGAACGCTAAAAAAACATTTAAAAGGTATTATGGTGGCTGGTTATCATGATGTAAAGTTTGGTCACGTAACTAAAAAGTTGTGGTTTTCCAAAGGTGCTTTCCACATTTTTCCAAAGTATCTGGATATTAAACTTGTTAAAGTAGACACATCCTGTAGTTTTACGTGTTTGAAATTTTGCATCTGAATTTAGGATTGATACCAACAACACAAAGAGACTTTAGTGTTGGACTACTATCAGGTTTGGGTGCTCCATAGAGACACTACGACTCAATTTAGCAAATGAGAGTCACCTTTCTTTTTCCAAGTAAATCAACAAAATAAAAATAATTCAAGCAGTTCGAGCAAACTATACAATCCTACATCAAGGAATGTTCTCTGACTTGACTTTGTTTGTTTGTGCAGATAAGAACAATGAATTTGGAGCCCAGTTGGCACCAGATAACTGCTGAAAATGATGCTCGGTCCTCTTCTGAGAGAACTGCTGTGAGATGTCATTAGAGAAGACATACACCTAACAAACCATTGATTTTTTTTATGAGTAAAATAAGACAAATGTTGACATTTGATTGTCAGCTGTTCCTCAGGCTCAAAAAGCCTAGAAGAACAAAATAAAACCTGGACTGATGCTCATATTCACCTGGAGTATTTATTAATTTTCACACCAGAGAAGGTAATCCGCCTCACAGAGTGCAGAAAAATACATCAAAAGTAAGTTGTATTATGGGGACTAACATTTGTTTTTGTTTAAAAAGATGGATTTAGGATATTACTTTAACATCTTCAATATGCTCATGGTGTTGTTAACATTGCACTTAAAACTCTGACAAATAATACCTCTAACATACAGCACTCTTTCATTTTACTTTGTAGTCAAACAAAACACCACATTTTACTTAACCGGCAAATTCCACTCACTATATGCTGTCACATATATTTAATGTATAAATAATGACGTGTTATCTGTTTTAGGTGAGTGGTAATTTTCTAAAAACAGTACCTGCTTCAGCACTTGCATATTTTAACAAAACTACAAGGTGGGGGGATTTCTTCCTTTTCACAATTAATTAATAAATGAAGTACCAGCCCTTTTTAAATGAAGGAAAATACTAACAAATAGCATGTAAGAATAGTAAGAACGTTGTTGCCTTTAAGCTGCAGGTGATTGTGAAATATAATAATACAATAATGTGCTGTTCATCATCACATCCAGAGATCCACCCTGAATATGACCAACAGTTTGACTATTTGGACCTGAGAATTTGGCAAACTGCTGCTTCAGATTCACTTTGTGAGATTAGGTTTGTGTGTTAATGACCATCCAAGATTTACTACACAGAACCTCCAAAATGAATTATGATCAAAGGCAATCTTTTAGATGGTTTAAGTCAAGTCAATAAAAAATAGGCATTAGTAAATTAATTTGTAAACAAATGTATTAATGCCTATTTTTATTGTACAATTAGTTATGAATTAATTTAATGCTTTATTACTATTTACGTGACACTTGTGGTCCTCCATAAAAATAGAGGATTTAGCCTTTATACAGTGTCTTTACTGTATTTCCCGTCTGTCTATATCAGTCTTTAACAGAAAGTAAAAAGAAAGTAGAAAGTAAAAACTCCTCCCCATGAAAGGGATTTCATTGACTGACTGATTCATGTTACAAGCCAAATATCTGTTTCGGAAAACAATCGTTAGCTCATTGCAGGATTGTGCTTGAGAACGACGACACACTTAAAACTGAAATTAGGCCCTCGGTGCAGTGGTAGGTGTATGCTTTTTTTTTTTTTCTTCTGTGAAGTGAAACAATACCTAACTAACATTTTCCACTTTGCTTGTGGAAGAAAAAGTCTGTTAATATGTGGTTTGACTCTATAAAGATTTTCTAACAGAGTGAGAGTTGATTTCAGTGACACTGAGTGACTGTTTATCCCGGGGTACTATGATAAGTATTGCTTAAAGGCTGTGGGTCAGAGAACTTAACTGAGGCGTGCTTGAACAAGTGGTGGTTAAAAGACATCTAACACCTCGATCGTTACAAGGCCCCACCATTGACTAGCATAGTTTTTGCATTACTGGATCATGGCTTAAAGGAATACTCCACTGTTTTTTTTACCGTATCTCTGTATCTTTGATGGTTGAAGTAATGACCAGCAGAAAAGGGTAGCCATTGCTCATATGTTGTGTATTGTCATATTAGATGCTGGCACACTTTGTCAGGCAAGTAGAAATGTTTGCATTAACTCCAATGCAGATATTAGCATGCTGAAACTTTAGCAAACCGAGGCTAACCATGGCTGGTTAGCTGTTAAGTTTGCAATGAATACTGGGTGTTGTAGGAATGGTTGAAACAAGTTGGAATTTGACTGTAAGCAGAATGGTAGATGGCTTTTTCTCAGCCAATATCAAGTGTATTAAAAGTGTTTTTTGCTTTTATAAATGCAGGTTAACATTCAAGAGCCTACATTAAAAAACAGTGGAGTATTCCTTTAATTAAGGGCAGGCAAATGAAATCAGTGATATGCAGCCATTTATAACAGATGGCACAGTATATGAAAAACAAAATCATCAACAAGAGACAAAAATGCCAGTGACAACCAGCTATGGCAAATTTGTTTTTAGGAAAAATATTAAGACCACATGAAATTCAAAAGATAAACAGGTCAAAACTTAAAGATACCTGTTGGCAACAAGACAAGGGGCCCACCTTTCATCATGTACCAATAAGCAAAAAAGGCAATACAGGATGAAGAGCCGTAAGGGGAAGAGTGGGTGTGCTGGGCCAGTGTTTGATTTAATTTGGAATAAACGGTATAAAGAGGGTTGGTTAATACTAGTTACACATTGGTGGAGATCTTGTACTTGGGAGACATATTATTATGGAACCAGATGAAACTAAAAATGATGCCCATGGTTTTGGGTATACGCTCGTCGTAGGCAAACGTCATAGCCTCGTGCAGCGGGACTTTGACCACCTCGATAAGCTCTCCCTCCCGTGGCTCACCTCCACCTGTGCTAACGCAGTTGTCGTCAGACACCTCGGCATAAAACATGGTCTGCTTGGCACCTGTTACACCTACGCCTGACCTGTAGAGGGGAATAAGGGAAAAATAATGGTATCTGCATTTGCAATTATTCTTGTAGTTTTTACACAGGACTAGGTATCAAATGAAAATGTCAATAGTGGGTCCAATATGACAACCGAATCTCAGTACCAATGCCAAAACAAAACCTTACCTTTCCATTATTTAACAAAATGTAAATGTATCAGTTTCAAGTTGTCATTTCCATAAAGTAGGAGACTTGCAAGAGACTACCTATAACAAATGGTCACATTTGGTGCAGCAGAGACTGCAATATCCTGACTTTTAGTCCCTATTATGGGTCAACCTCCTAAAACCCTACACTTCCCATAATCCAACTTGATAGTGTCTTTCTTTAGACCTCACCTGCCTGGTTAACACCCACGCTTTTCAAATTCCTTGCCCCCAGTTTGTAGTGCAGGCTTTCTGTTATAAATTTGTAGTTTGATTAACTCATGACTGAATTAATTTAGATAAGTGGTCCAAATTCTAATCTTTAAAAACCCCCCAACACAAATAGACAAACACGGCAAGACATAGCGTGTACATTTTGTACAGACACAAATGAAAGCTGTAAGGCTCTACCTTACCTACCTGGTAATAAGAAAAATACATAAACACCTGTATTTTAGAGGAACTTATTTGCCATTTAAACTAAACTGACCTCAGGTTGCCTTCTGTTAGCACATAACTTCACCACACGCTGTGCTTCTGTCAGAAACACCCTCATAGGGGTCCTGAGGGTTAAGATGATACCTATGTATTTAATGGAAGCAGCCCACACATAACAATGGTCATAGACAACACCAACAAAACCGGAGGAGGCGTTCAAGCCAAATCAAAAGCACAGTTATTGAAAGCTGTCAGTCAAAGCTGTCCAGGTGCTGCGGTTTAATGTGGGTTCTCCTGGAACTTTCAACAGCCAGCTAATAATATGTTGACAAAGATGGATGGCTTATTTCCAGCTCACTTACATAACCTCAGCACTCGTAGTTCCTCTTCTTTAGTCCCTTCATTATGGCACTTCCTCTATACTTCTGTCTGTCACCAAGTTTGGATTACATTTTTAAATCTTGATATATTTCCACCAAAGTCATTTCATGAACTGGATTCATGAAAATGCATGTTTCTCTTTCTGTTCACCAGATTATGTGGACTTTCACACTTGTGGTTAGCCCACTTTTGGCTCGTTCACTGGTCTGGATTGCTACATTTATGTTACTGAAAAGGTCACTCAATCATTGCAACATCATTTTCAGTTGGCACAGATGGTTACTAGGAACATTTAACGTGTGTTTTGCAGATTTCAATGTTGTTAGTTCAGTAAGTCGGATTACAACAACCTCTAAAACTGTGTCAATCTCATCTACACCAGAGGCCAGCGGCATTTTTCAGTTACTATTTTTCATGGATGTTGCTATTTTTCTGGCTCTGGCACAGGAAGGTGATGTCCCCATCCTTGATCCCAACTACTAATCTCAGATTGGCTCGGTTATTTTTTTTTAGTCAGGGAACCTTTAGTAAGCACGCCACTAAACCCAGCTGAATGATTAAATAAAGCTGGAGAAGTGGGTGGTGATTCAGTGGTCTGGAACCAGTCTACATCCTGAGTATAGCAGACGACAGCGGATAAGTGGATTATGCTGCAGAAGTGGCTTAATACGTTTCTGTAGACATTTAGATGATTTTTTCCTCCATGAAAAGTGGTAACTTGCGGAACTCATCAATGTCGGGCTTCTCTACATGGTTTAAAGTCTACAGAGGTGAGTGTTTGATGCATAAAAGGTTTTTGGTGGAGCATCACTCTAAGACTCTTTTAATGCTACCTGGAATTGAATTTTAGAACAGTGAGTCAAACTAAAGAAACAAAGCTGCAAATGTAGTTTATTTCTGAGTGAACATAGCTCAAGGAGGTTCATTAATTATAAATGAAAATTATACAAAATAGGACAACAGGAAATTAATTGTTAAGGGACAAGAAATCCAGTGGGAGTGACCAAAGCAGATTTTCAAATGACAATGACAAAGCATTGTCCTAAAACGTCTTTGTATTGGGAATGGACAGGTAAAAAATGTTTTAAACAAATAGTATTTCTCAAATTAAACTTCATCTAAGATATTTCCTACAAATTCATTACACATAAATGTGCAATCGACTGACCTGTAAGAAGTAATCCTCTTCAGTTTAGAGGCAGGCACATCGTAGCCACACTCCTCCAGCACCTCCTGCCGGGCGATCTCCTCCAGGGAGAGGCCGGGTTTGTCCACCAGCCCGGCGCAGAGCTCGTAGGTGACCCCCGCTGAGGCCGGGGGCCACTGAGAAAAGTTCTCCCCCTCTGAGGCCGACTGGCCCTCCTGAGGCTCGGGAGCGGCGGTGGCTTCAGAGGCGCCCTCCTCAGTTTTTTCAGCAGACTGAGGCGGCTGCGTCTTGGTCCTTTCCCACTCACACATGTATACAGCTGGTGGTGGAAAAGAGAGAAAATACTGTTATACCTGGGTGGAAGTAAGACATTACTCTCATTACATTTTTGTGTACTTTTCTCTAATCAACACACATTTTATATTTTCCAAAAACGTGTAAGGATGGTTGTTTTTTAACTTAATAACATAAAAATTGTTTAAAAGACTGTAATAAACTAAAAATTAAGGATGGAGAAAATATATGTTTTACAATTATCTCATTTTGAACAATATAGATACAGTTACAGATTCTGTTAATTGAATTACCACCATGTACTGTAACTAGTTTCCTCCATTGGCATTTATCATTTACACTGTAAGTTTTATTAGTTTCACTCAAGGAGATCAGTGGAAACAACTTCAACTCAAATGTAGAAAACATGTAACATGTATTTTGATCATGATCATTATTTCATGTTTTATACTGTACTGCCGAAACGACAATTCATCTGCAACAATTTTTGTAATCAATTAATCTTTTACGTCATTTAAAAGAATAAAAACATTCTCTGAATTCAGCTCCTCAACTGTGAGGATTTGCTGCTTTTCTTTGCTTTATATTGTTGTAAGTGGGGAGGTTTTGGACTGTTGGTCAGATAAAAAGCTTTTTAACCCTTAGATGCACGAGTGATTGGACCCTACACTCTTCCATAAGTGGGTCAAAAATGACCCGTATAAGAATCAATGTGTTTTTATGCCATTTTTGTCATTTTGGTTAAGAATAATCATTTCTATTATTGTTTGTATTATATTTTGGTCCACACAAGAATGATTTCATGTTTGAAATATGTTTATTTTTCACTTTATGACAGATTTTGAACATTTTGATAATTGAAAAAGAAGAATATTACACAGAACAGCAATAGAAGAATGTCAGCATCCATTTTGTGTGTGTGCGTGTGTGTAACTGTCCAGTTATTGACAGTTCCTCCCTCTTTTCTATTCTCTAGTAGGTAAGTGTCCGTGTTTGCTGAAGCTTTTGATGTGATAGTCCCTGTTTTGCTTTCTTGTCTCCTCACTGTATGCAGTTGTGACAAACTACCTGTTTCTGGCTGTGATCATTGCACACTGGTACATTGTGCTTCCCACACCTATTGCTGACTTTGCGATTTTTGTTACTTGGGCAGATCTGACACCTCTTTCTCTTCGGTTGGCCCTGTCTGCTTCTTTCCTGTGTCTGGGTTGTGGCTTTTGTCACCCCACACCTTCCCATTGCTTCAATGTACAGTCCATTAAATAAGCACTTCCTGTTTGGCGGCGATAAGCTGAAAATGGCGGTCACGTGGCGGCCACGCTGTTCGACGAAAACTCAAACTTTGAGTATCGTTGGTTCCCAAACACCTTGAGATGGTATAGGCCAAGTTTGAAGTTGATCCGATAAATTCTCTAGGAGGAGATAGATTTCATAGAGAGGCAAAATATGACAAAAATTGCTTAAAAATTCACGTGAAATTAAAAATGGCTGTTTGGTTTAGGGTATACCTCCAAGAGGCTTTTTTCTAAGTCTGGACAAGATACATACAGCTACCAAATTTGGTGCACATAGGACATTTGTCTTACCTAAACTAAATTATAACTCGTTCGAAAGCCTTGTTCTTAGTCTTTCACACCCAACCTGGAAAACACTACAGCCACTTCTATTTGTTATAGTGTACCGCGCTCCTGGACCGTATTCTGAATTTTTATCTGAATTCTCAGAGTTTTTATCAGGTTTAGTCCTTAAAACAGATAAAGTAATCATTGTAGGTGATTTTAATATTCATGTGGATGTAGAAAATGATAGCCTTAGTGCTGCGTTTATCTCATTATTAGATTCAATTGGCTTCTGTCAGAGTGTACATAAACCCACTCACTGTTTTAACCACACCCT